>JZKD02S1911316.1:187053-203033 GCA_000966675.3 Picea glauca
TCATAAGGTATAAGAAGGGCATTTATAACAAAGTTGTTGATATGCTTTCAAGGCCTATTATTAGTGCTTCAATTATTCTTAAGCATAGTCCTATAATGCATGAGAGTTATGTTGAGCAATATGCTTTAGATACTGATTTTAAAGAAGTATATGAGACTTTGTGTCATTCTAACCATGTTCAGGAATTGGATTACCGTGCATGATAATCTTTTGTATCATCTTGGCAAGCTATGTATTCCACAGGGTGAAAGAATCAACATAATAAGGGAAGCCCATTCTTCTCTTATTGCTGATCACTTTGGTGTAGGCAAGACAGTGGCTAATTTGCAAAGGTACTGGTATTGGCCTAAAATGAATGAAAGTGTTTCAAGATATGTTCAAGGATGTTCGTTATGCGCCACAAGCAAACCTAGAAATCGAAAGTTGGGCTTGTATAGTCCACTTCCGGTTCCTTCTCGTCCTTGGGAAAGTATTTCTATGGACTTTGTAGGAGGTCTATCTATGTCTAAATGAAGTCATGATTATCTTTATGTTGTGGCTGATCGATTTAGCAAAATGTGTATTTTGATGCCTTGTAAGAAGTAGGTTACAGCTGAGAAAACAACACAAATGTTCTTTGAAAATGTTTGGGTGCATTTTGGATTGCCTAAATCCATTACTTCTGATCGGGATTATCAATTTATTGGAATTTTTTGGTCGAGATTATGGGCACTCATGGACACAAAACTGAAAAAGAGTACATCTTTTCATCCGCAAACCGATGGTCAAACAAAAGTGGTAAATAGAACAGTGGTGCATCTTCTTCTTGGTTATTGCAGCAAGCATCCTAAACTTTGGGATGAGCATTTACACTACATTCAACATGCTTACAATCGAGCTAAGCACTCTTCAACTCAAACGTCGTCATTTGAAGCATGTTTTGGCTATTTTCCCAAATCTTCTTTAGATTTTACCTTTGGGAAGGATATTGCTATTGATGGTCAATATGACATTGATAGGGCAGAAAACTTCATTGAACAAATTCATTCGATACATCAAATGGTACAAGAGAAGTTGGAAAAGAGTCAAGCCAAGTAAAAAATGAGACATGACAAGCATCGTGTTGATCACAGTTTCCAAGTTGGAGATGAAGTTTGGCTTTACATTAGTAAGGAGAGGCTTAAAGGAGAAGGTAAAAAGATAAAACCAATTCGATATGGTTCTTTCAAGATTATTGACAAGATTGGTAACAATGCCTTCCATTTAGATTTGCCTCCTTATATGAAAATGTATACAGTTGTCAATGTTGAGAATTTGAAATTATATGAGCCTCCTTTGATTGATGATCAAGGAGAGCATGTTCATATTTCTTCTATAGATGATCTTTCCCCAGAATATCTTACAGAATTGCATGAAGACACAATCCTTGACAGGAGAATGAGAACTTCAAAACGAGGAAATGTGGAATATCTTCGAGTTGGTCTTAAAGGCACAAATCCAAGCAAAGCCAAGTGGATTGAGGTTGGAAAGGTGAGGGAACTATACCCTCATCTTCAGATAGACTGAAAATAGTCTTTTGGAGGTCCAAAAGCTTTTCAATGGGGAGGTGTGATCCAGGGGATCAAATGCTGCTCAAAATTTAAAGTGCTCATAATCGCTTCAAATCGAACAGGAGCGTAGGCCTCGTCATCATGAACCCAACGCAACTCATTTGGCTTCAAATGGACATCAGATGAGCGAGATATCATGTTCTGTTCAAAACGACAAATAGGCGGAAAAAAAAATGTGTGTTGACTATACAGTTCATACAGTCTGTATGGATGCTCACGTGGCAGACTGTATGACACATGGTAGGCAATCATGTGGACAGTTGGTGTATGATGTGGCATTATCATGGCAAGTGGTTTTGTGCCACGTGGCCCAGTCGTGGGCTACCACATGGCACCCTGTTATTAGTTTTGTTGTTTAAAAGTTTATGGAGTCCACCGGACTCGACCCCGTGACCTCCACGCTCTGTGCAAAGCCTTTGCAAAATCCATGTTGCCAATGCACCACCATAGTAGTTCTTACTATGTAATGGTTTTGAAATGACTTAAGTTTGTATATGGTGTGTTTTGGCGGGGGACCGGGCTGGGGCTTAGCCCCAACCCATGGTTGTATTACCAATCCATATGACTCCACATTCGCACACATTTCCAATGGTTTTTAAAACTCACAGTTTCTGTGTTATATGTGACCGGTGGTTAAACTATGCACGTGCAATTTTAATGGAGTCTGGCCCCAGTTTCCACATATGCCATATGACCTTGCCACCATGTGTATGCGGTGTTTGTTTTAAATGGTTACAACACATGTCGCCACTTGTCCATTGCACATTCACTCTTTGAACCTTGTCCCTTTTCGGGTGAGCGTGCGGTCACATGGTGATCAATATGCCCATGGCCTTGGTGGTTAGGGGCTAGGCGCGCCCATAATCGTCCTACAGTTCACACTGTTTGTGTGGTTGTGCCCGATGCTGATTTTTAACACATAAAAGCTATTGGGGGCTAGGTTTAGGCAACAAGGGTGCATTTTGGTGATCCAGAGATAACAAGATTGAAGGGGAACTTCGAGGAAGCATATCTTCTTCAATTTTTGGCCAAACGAGGTGCTGAAAAGGCCCAGCTAGAGGTTTTTGGATGTTCTGAAGCCATTGGAGACATCTATTTGGAATTTTGAGCATTTTAAAGAACATATTTGAGCACTTATATCAAATAATACAAAAGATCCATTGGAAGCTGGACCAAGAAATGTAGCCCAAGAGAGGGGTGAACTCCTTTATCATTTACTATGTTATGTGTTTTCTATTCACTGTTTATTACTGCTGTTTATATGCATCTTGAATGAGTAATTTCTATAAAATTTGTGTTGCAAAATTGATCCATTTGCATTTTAACACATGAATTAAATTTTGCAAATACTTTCAAGAATACAAGTCTTCTTCATTTTTAGATCAGTTCTCAACCTGTACCCTATTTATTCTGTCAGAAGGGAGATCGTGGGTAAAATCATGGTGAATCATGGTGTTCCTTCTTGTTTTTCTCTAGCTAATAGTTTATGTCACCTCAGGCATCCCTCCATATCTGCATTCATTGAGGGTGTTTGGTTATTCAACTGCCAACCCTCTTCTCATTAATTGATTTTTTCTTGAAATTGAAGCTAAGGGAGATAACTAAATAATTCCAAATAAAATACATTTAGCAAGGAGGATTGGGTCATCTTAGCATGATGACCGCCCTCTGTAGGTTACCTCACTCTTTCCTCTAGTGGTATCATGGTTAGTACTTTGAGGCTTCACACCCACAGTCAGTTGTTGGAATTTTCAATTGAGCATTAATACATTTACATTGTTTTCATGCCATAGCATGGAAATCATTAATTATAATTAATTACACATAATCAAAGGTTTTGAGAGAGGGGTATTATAATCCCCTCCCCCTTCAAAGGAACATCATCCTCGATGTTCTTCCTCTGTAACTCTTTCCATGCCTTTATCTTTCAATGTTTCAACAATGTAGATCCTCTTCTTGGTCTGGTACTTTCTAGACCTTTGGAATTTAGCACATGCCCACAAAAATTTCAGACAACAGGCCTATTAATTCACGATTTCATACAAAAACCTTTCATTGTTGTTCAAAACTCAAGGGGACATATTCATATCAGTACAATACTTATCTATGCAATTTCATGGACCTACATCCATATGGATGTCTCATTAAATTGGCTCATTCTTTTTATTGACATACCCATTGTGCTCATCATCCCAGTCAATAGATGAAATTTTTTTAAAGACTCCATCGAGCCTTTCACGTGATCTATCGAGGTCTCCCCTTCATTGAGGTCACTTTCCTTTCAGGCTTAGGCTCAGGAATCCCCTTCTCTACTATATAGTCCCTTGGGTGATCCATCTTTCCTACAAAATATTTCTCAGAGAAGAAAAGTTTCAGAGACTTCGCTGAGTCTTATTTCTCACACTGGTCCCTTTTCATGTTTTCTTGTTTGATAGTCACTATCTGTCCTCCTTGGAAAAACCTCTTCATCTCATCTTTGTTCATAAGCATACATAAATTTATGAAATGTTCTCAGTTTTACTCAAGATTTTTCAAATCTATTACCCACAGATTTCCAATTTCACATTCTTGTTTTAAAATTTGTTCCATGTGAGAACCAAATTCCACAAGTCTAAGACCTCTTTCCTTGGGAAGTTTGTCTCTTTTGCAACTAGCAGGCATTGGTATTCCTTATGGTCTTACATTTCTGCCATACTCAAGACCATCCTTCTTGCAATACCTTCTTCATATATCCAAACATTTTTTTATTTCTCATGCATATTACATTTTCATTACACATTTACAATGGCTCACGATGAATTGTTAAATTATACATACTAGCAATTGCATTTTTTTTTTTCCATTCAAGGATAGAAAGAACAAAGACCTATCATGCAAGCTTTATTTCATCATACAATCTTTTCAAAATGCAATCAAGCTTCTCAAGCAATTTACTCAATGTGCCAATTTTTTTTTCCATGGTCACATTCACATAATGCAACGTTTCTTTGAATTTAGATTTATTAGTTTTCACATTAATCACTTTTCCATGGTGCGTTTGGGACTTAGCCAACCTCTCACCACATGGATTCTTATTTCATATTTATTATTACAGTAGGAATGTGTTTTTCTTGTGTTGAGCTGATTATGACTTCAAATATGCACATATCATATGAAATTAAAATTTTCATATGAATGCATTCAAACATTCTTTCATTGTTGAAAACCAAGGTGCATGTTAGCACGCAAAATTACAGTGTTTCTATGAGAATTTTCGGTATGACTTCAAATATGCACATATCATATGAAGTTAAAATTTTCATATGAATGCATTCAAACATTCTTTTGTTGTTGAAAATCAAGGTGCATGTTAGCACTTACAATGTTTCTATGAGAATTTTCGACAGTTAAACGAGTTAAACGAGTGGATTATTATAAGAAATTGCAACATGAAGTTTTTCTTTAAAATTGGCCTTGTGTTGTCTTTTCTCAAAGCCAAATATTGTAATATGTCCATGAGTTGAAATACAGTTTGTGGTCTTTTTGTTTTTATTTGAAAACTACCAAATTGGCCTTGTGTTGTCCTTTCTCAAAGTCAAATATTTAAAAAAGAGTTGTTAATTATAAAATCATTTTGTAATTATGTGGTCTTTTTGTTTTTATTTGAAAACTACCAAATTGGCCTTGTGTTGTCCTTTCTCAAAGTCAAATATTTAAAAAGGAGTTGTTAATTATAAAATCATTTTGTAATTATGTGGTCTTTTGTTTTTATTTGAAAACTACCAAATTGGCCTTGTGTTGTCCTTTCTCAAAGTCAAATATTTAAAACAGAGTTGTTAATTATAAAATCATTTTGTAATTACTAATTTATCATAAATGATTTTATAGTTTTATTTTAAAAATTGATAAAGTATTTTTAAATTTATAAAAAAGTTGTTAATTATAAAATCATTTTGTAATTACATATTTATTATAAATGATTTTATAGTTTTATTTTAAAAATTGATAAAGTATTTTGAAATTTATAGTTCTATTTTAGAAAATTGATAAAGTTTTTTGAAATTTTTGTCCAAATAAGAACTTTTGGTTATCGAAACCATTGCAAAGTACTCAATTCCAAGTGTCGAGAGCAAGTTCACACATAAACTTGTGTGAAGCCTTTGCACAATGCATCCCAATAACATTCCATCACTGAGAAATATACACAATTTTAAACTCATTCTTGTTGCGCATATGGGATTATTTCTATTGCCCGCAAAATGAAAAACATGCACCCAACGCTAGGGAGATCGCCCGGAAATCTAACGCCAAGTTTCAAAGAAATCGCAGGGTCTCATGCAAGGGGGGAATCTCACTATTCAAACCAGAGTGTGATCAACGTGTTTCATGTATTGTGCATGGAGGAAGGTTGATACTCAAACCACCATCAAGTGGTATAAAATTCATAAGCCGCCAATGCCATGAGCCCACAGTTTAGTTTATTTTTCTTGGTATCTTGGTCTATGTAACAATTCACAGGAGAGCTCACAGGTGTCAAAAGAACTTCCAAGTGTCACCATAGCTCCTTGAATGTGCAACAGAGCACTAAGAAGAACTCACAAGCGGAATCACATGTTCGTGAAAAACATCAAAGGGAAAGCAACGAGACCACCCAAAGAGGCACCCAAACAAAATTTACATGGAGTCAGATCGTAGATCTTTGGTGTGCTTGGCGCAGTGTTTGAACCAGGATCAAATCGTTGGATTATAGTTACCTTTAAGTAAGTGAAGTGAAAACAAAATACCAATATATTTTTAGTAGGGTTTTTGTTCTTGCTTATTGGATCTCAATTTATGTATGAGATTTCATCAGGTGTCACCGAGATTCTTCCTTGTTGATGGGCTTGCATCCTTTTCATTACGAAGGCAAGAAATAAAGCTCAGATCTGAATAGGTATCATCGATTCTAAAAATGAAGTTTATGAATGAATTAAAATACAAGTGATGGAGGTTGCAGGACATAATTTTCATCTGGAATTCATGAATCGAGGTGAGATCTCCTCCGATCTTTATCCCAGATCTCAAGGAATTAGTTGAGGAAATAATTTACCAAAGGCAAAGTTTCAAGCAAACAGTTCCAACAGCTCCAAAATTCCTGCAATTGATTTAAGATTTAGTCTATTTTGAGTTTATGAATAGATTTGATTTCTAATACTGGTAACAACTAGTTTATTGTAATTTCTATAAAGTCTATAATTTTTTCAATGTAAAAGGAATAAACTAAGCGGTTCGAGTGGTCAGATTTAGTTAAGTCTACGTGAAGGCTAAGTTATTGTATAGAATCTACAACACTTTGTGCTCAAAGATCAATCATATTGTTAGTTTTATTTTTCTGGTGTTAGATCAATTTGGTAATGGGGATGTTACATTGTGGTATCAGAGAGGCAAAGGTTGAGATTATGGGACGTGGCCCAACTTGGGTGGTTGGGGACGTTATGCTAGGGTTTCTCTCGCCCTCCACTACTCAGGTCTTTGGTTGTGGGGATCTTCCACTCTCCCTCTCTTCTCCAATTCGTTCCAAAGGAACTTGGGTTTTCCATGATGTCACGTGTCTTCCATATTTCCTTCTCAACATGCTCTTGGTTATGGTTTGCTCGTGCGCCCTCCGTTTTGGGCTCTAGAGAGTGTTCTTTAGGTTTGTATCTAGAGCCAGGGTTTTGGATCCATGGTTTTCCCATCTAGATCTAGGATATTGTTCTACGGTTTTATCGAAATGGTGTGCTTTATACATTTCCCTCCCTCTTGGGACCCAATACCCTTGCTCTTCCATTTTCTATCCACTCTCCATTGTCATTTCTAAGTTTCTTTAGTATATGAATATGATGCTTCCTCATATAGACCCCTCCCCCAAGGATTCTACATCTATGAAATCTTCTCCCATTCAAGACCTATCTTTTTCTCTGAATGAAATCATGTGGCTCCAGTGTATATCCCCAACCCCTCTGTAGTTCGATACTCATTTCCAATTTCCTAATTTTTTAGGGAATATGAATGGTGAGGTCGTTGATTCCTGGGTACACAATCTATCCACTTATTTCAAGACCCTCCTATGAATGAAAAAAGAAGAGAAGATACAAATCATTAGTTTGCAATTGGAAGCGGATGTTCAAGGTTGGTGGGAAACCCAAATAGATACCTCCTCTCTGGTGGTGGACATGAGGGATCATACACTGACCACCCCTCCACCTATTGGTTCTTGGGATTCCTTTTTTCAAGAGTTGTGGAATCACTTCTTTCCCATACAGTATCGTTAGAATATCCTAGCTCGTTGGTTGCAACTATGTCAACTCTTAGGCCAATCAATCCAAAGTTACATTGAGTTTTTTAATAAGCTCTGCATCTAGCTGCAGATTGAACATCTAGAAGAGGTACTCATTGTTAAATTTAATTATAGTATTTTATTATTTTTATGTAGATAGTTTTATTTATTTGAAATATCTTCCTTAGATAAGGCCTTTCATCAAGCGTTGGCTATCGAACGAAAGATAGATCCTCACCTTTGATCTACTCTACCCAAAGTTGTCCCTTCATTAACTCCTTCTTCTTGTTCCTTTCCTACCTGACCCAAGCCTAGAAAATGGTGTTCTTATCACAAATCACAGTTTCACTCCTCATTTGAATGCCATGTTCTTAGTAATCATAATTCTATCAAGGCCCTATTCGATAATGCTCTTGAGTCCTCACAGAGGACAATGCCCCCCCCAATTTGATCACCTTGGAGAATCTTATGGAAACAAAACCCTCTTTCCTGCTCATGGCCATTGATCCCAAGACTTCTTCACCGACACCTTTTTTTACTCAAAATTTATAGATGAAGCAATCCATGGCCATGCTCATCATCAACAATGGTAGCCAAAATAATTTTGTTGCTCATGATTTGGTGCAACGGTTGGTGCTTCTTACTACCCCTCATTTTACACCCTACCAATTGGCTTAGGTTCATAAGGATGGTCCATATGCGATGGTAACCCAACATTGTGGCTTTAATTTTTCCATCAACCCTTTCCATGATAATTTTCTTTGTGATGTGTTCCTTCATATTGTGCATACATGCTTCTAGGTATTCCCAATAAGGAACTGCATCACACTATATACCATGCGTGAAATCATCAATATCATCTTCAGAAAGATGGAATTATGTATGTCCTCACCTCATCCTCTATGAAAGGCCCTACCTTTCTTTCTAGCCAACCTATTGTTCATGAAATCAGTCTCAACAAATTCATTTCCCTATGTCTGGTGCACCCTCTTAAACTAGATATCTCCTCTCATTATATTCATTAAGATCTAGTCACTTTACTCACATCCTTTCAAGATTTCTTTTTTGCACCCACCAGACTACCCCCTATTTATTTAATTTAACATTCCACTGATATTATTCATCACTTCTCTCAGTTAGAACGCCTTCTTCATCATCTCTCAAACCAAAATCAATTTGTGTTGTATCCGTTGGAAAAAAAAAATTCTAGGCTCTCAAAATTTTCCTTTGTTCTACTCTTCTACTTCGTTTACCTGATCTTCACTCTCCCTTGATATTGAGAGGGGAACCTCTCAGTATGATATTAACGTTGTTCTTAAACAGGCAGGACACCCTATTTCATACCATTTATATGTAACACACTCGACCCCCTAAGTTCCTTTTATGGGATGGGGCAGTAAAATGTCACTCCCCCTATCTATCTCAGATTCCCTTTCTGGAAGCACCATCATATTTTTCTCATCAAGAAACTTCCAATGACTATAATTTTTCTCAGGACTTGGCTCTGTATGGAAATTTATGACTCTCCAAAGTTCTTGGCCCTCATTGGCCAAGTTCCACCTTACTCTCATATGGCATCCATGTGGTCGCCTAGTCCTTATGGCATCCAACATGCCACTGTCATGGTTCTGACATTATGCCTACCATATGGCTAATTGACCTATGGTTTCAACCCCATGAAAGATCTTGTCATCTTCTTCAGGGGTTTTATTCCCATGTTTGTTAGTACCTCAACAAAATTTTTGATAATGATCCATTAATTGGGCCCCTCCTAGATCCAACAATCCTCAGGACAAGCAATTGAAAACCCTAATTGATCCGATGATTCTAACTTTCATGGGAGTTAAAACACATCCCTTATAATGTTCCTTGATCTGAAATTCCTTCCGCTGATAATCCAATGAATCTAGTTGATTCAGAGATTCTAACACGCGATAGTTACCACTCACCCCTTTTCACTTCTATAAAAAATGCGTAGGACCCACAACATATCAACAATTCATATTGAATATCCACCCTACATCGACCAACAATCGCGATTATCTTATCTTTTTTTTCATCATCGAAGTTCCTAACCAACGCCTAGTAGGTATAACTGTTAATCCTCGATGACGACGCATTTTGATCAACAATTCATATCTCTTTTTTGCTACCACCAACTGCTTCCCAGCAAGGTCATGGTGATCAATGGTGGATATTAACACTAACCCAAATCAATGGTCATCATTATCTTCTAAGGTCTTATCGTGGTTGATGATTTCTTTGTGATTGTTGGCATTCTCCATGGAATGTGACGTTATAAACCTCCTAAGCTCCGACGACAATGCCTCTGGATTTGACGGTTTAGGTCTCATTGGGGTCACTCATGATTGATCGATGGTGGTCATTAGTCTTGATTCCCTTTCCTCGTCAACACTTGTCTCTTATAAATATCTCCAGGCCTTCGTCAACTATCCATAAATGTAGGGTTGAGACCTATCAACCTGTTGATCCAAGTACCAAAATCTAATAAAATGTCTTAAGGGCCTTTTGCTCGACGAGGCCTAGTTTTGTGTTGACGACCAATCACATAGTGAAACATGTCACTTCTTGGACACATAGGCTACCATTATAGAAACCACACATCATCATGATTCCATTCTCCACTCTCCTCTCTAAGACGAGTCTCACATCAATCAATGGTGAATATCACTCTTTCCTAATGACGAATCAACCACTCTCATCATATCGTTGAATCCTTTATCATCATTGGAATTGTAGAAAAACAAATGACCTTGATAACCTTTCAAAATTCGATGAATGATCAAGGTCTTTCCACATCCATATTTGATGGTATAGATCACTTCCTATGCTATGGAGGTTTCTAGGCCCTCTGATACCTCTTATATCTTGTCAACAATCGCACTGACAACCCATGTCATCCCTAAGAATTCACTGGATGCAATACTGACATGCCACATCACTCATGACATCATCGCCTCTTTCTATTACCTATAAGGGTTTTTCAGAGATCTACGGTGGAAATTAACTCTATCCTTCTTCCAATCAATGGATCTCATTGCCTCCGATCATCGAGACATTTTTACGAAGCCACTAGGAAAAATTGTTTTTGATTTTGAGAGGCAACACTTGGGCATTATCAATGTTGATGTTCTTAAATGTTGAGTTTAAGAGGGAGTGTTAATTATATATGTAACCTCAACAATATGTGACTCTACACTGCCAACTGTCTTGGCCAGCTATATGATTTTTTCTTGATTTTCTTGATTTGCTGAAGCTTATTTAGCTGGGCTCTTTTCCCTTAATGAATTGCGCTCTACTGATTTATATTTTCCATTTTCATATTCTCTGTATTATCTTCTCTTCTTCTCATTTTGTCAATATTTTCATTCATAACTACAATCTCCTAAAATTATTTCTAAATAGATTTCTCTTGAAATATTATCTTTTGATTATGTTTTTTATATGATCTGTTTATGCCCTTCCAACATAAGTTGGCTATAGATTTATCCTTCCATTACTCTTACACTCCAAGATTAACAGGTTCAAGAACTATGTATTAACATTAATAATATGATTGATCTACCAATGATTTTGAACTGAGTTTTTTCAGGAAACCCTGTTGCACTCAAATCCACGTAAAACAAACAAACTTCTTGATTTGAAAGGAAACACTGTAGAGTGTTAACAGTCAAACATATTTAGGTTTCTAAAATTTTGATCCTTAAGATAATTTGGTGATTTATTCAATGAACCATGTTGCAACCTTTACTTATACAAAAATGAAGAAACATTACATGAGACTATCCCATGACAACATCAAGTAGTGAGATTTTAACTTACAACTAGTATGTTATCTCTTGAAGCTTGAAAGAGTCGAGAAGATGGGATTTTTCATGATTAGAAGAAGTCGTGTAGTCTCTCATGAGAATGAAGGTGGAATGGTCTAGAGAAAGGATGACTTTGGATACATGGAGACCAAAGTAGCATGTTGCTCCAGTTATCAGAATCTTGTTGTTGCTTTCCATGTTTTCCCTGGAAAACATAGTTACCAACTTAACGAGAACTCTCCATAGTTCTCATTTTTTGGGGGGTCTATTTTTTTACCTTGTTTTAAAAAACGGTGCTACCGGCAGCACCCCCTCTCCATTTTTAGGTGATTTTTGATATTTTGTTTTTTCCGATCCACAATGTTTCCACATTATTTTTTTAAAATGCTCATTTTTCATCTATTTTCAATTTTTTCTAAATATATATATTTTTTGTTTTTATTCAACTCCGTTTTTAGCCTTTTTTTCATGCTTCTTTCAATCTTAAAAATATTTTTTATCATTTACTTTTTCGAAGTTATGATTTTTCATAGAATTTTGTTTCCTTAATTAATTTATTATCCCATACTTTTTAAATATAGTGGAAAACATCATTTTTAACAGATTGTTTACCTTTACTTCAATAAATCGAAAAATCTTCTAGTTAAATAACACTACTTCTGAATATTTATCAAAAAAATCCACATTTTATAGCCATATATCATAAAAAACCTATACATTTTGGTTCATATTCCTTAAAATAACATGTCAAATAAAGCATTTTTATGGACATAATTGAACAAAAAAGGTCTAAATTTTATAAAAAAAATATCATTTTCTTTCATATTTTTATACATTTGAAGTAAAAAAATGACAACATTTAATAAAAAATTTCAATGTATAGTGATTCACATACAAATAAAACGAAAAAATAAACAATAAAAAGATTCATCACAAAACAAAAAGAAATAGATCTTTATTCTTATTTTCAAATATGAAAGTCAAATCGTTACAATTATAACTCATAAAAAATTTGCAAAATTGAACATTGTCTTCAAATCCATATTTAAACTAATCAACAATATCATATATCCCAAATTCATCATGCTCAACATACACAACATCATCTTCTTTGATGCCATTTTGTGCTTCCATTGTGTCATTTTGTTCTTCCATTGGTTCTTTGATATCTGCAAGTTCTCCAAAGTGATCCTTTCCATTCATTCCTCCTAATGGTACTTGAGGTTCCTTTGACAAATTTTCCACCTTTGATAAACTAAAATCTCCTTTCCTCAAGCCAACTTCTTGCATTTCATCTAGAAGAGCTGGAATAGCATTAATTCTTTGTTGAATAAAATTGCATTGCATTGGGTCACTTTCAATGGCTATGCAATTCCTTCCTTTCTGTAGGCAACACGCTAATGTTGTACCTAATCACCAAATACAAAATAAATAATTAAGTTAGATACTCTAAAAAGATAAATTAAAAATAATCTAAGATTGAAGTGTGATTTCATAAATATTAGATCAAAATTCTTACCTAAACCTAAGAACAAATCCAAAACACATTCTCCTTCATTTGAAAATTTATCAATAACATAATTAATTAATGCTTATGGTTTTTGATAAATGTTAACCATGTCTCATTTCAAATCATTTTCCTCATATGTTAGCTTTCTAACCACAACATTGTATACCAATATACTACTAGGAGTCTCTCCATCATTTTCATTGATAAGAATAGAATTATAAGAATCGTCTTTTGTCCAGGTTGCAAGATGTATAGTCTCAAAATCATGTTTAAATGAATCTTTCTTGGAGCTCTGAATATTTGGCTTGTGCATGTATCATAAATAAGTGAAAATTCAATCATCTTGTGAATTAATAAAATTGTTTTATAATATTCATTGATAAACATACACTTTCAATATCTTACCAAATAAATTGTCTCCTTGTCTTTTCTTTCCCCTTGAAACTTGATTGTACTAATCCTTGTTGTGTGTCTGAATGAAATACTAGAAATCTCCACAATGGTGATGTTTTAACTTCTATAAATCCCATAACCACTTTATTGAAAGCTTGGTAAGTATAAGGATTAGTATCATATTCAATGTTTGGGATATTATAACCATGAGGGATATCCGCAATAACTAGGGAGTATTCTTTTTTAGGAACAATACTTGCAAGTTTTTCACAATCACCTAATATCACTTTATATTGAATAGTGTCGAACCCATTCCAAATGTAGTGATCAAGGGTGTCATCAAGTTGAACATTTTGAACACGTCTCCTTCTTTTTCTTTCAAAACTTGTCTTTTTGAATAAAACTTTTGAACATTTCAGGTACTCCATCTGCATTCTTCTTTGACATCTTTAATGAAATAAACAAACATATAGTTATATATCTATAACTATTAAAATATAAATAAATTAACTTACAAACGAATAATATGAATGTAATAAATCAACATATATTTTTTAATGCAACAAAAAATTGTTTCAATACTGCTGAAGAGCTTGAATTAGGATAGTTGAGTTTGACATCATTTCAACTTTCTTCATTCAACATATTGCCCATTTCCTCTTGTATTTTCATATACACCTCGTGACTAAATAAAACAAAAATAATGTTAAACTGATATTAAACTGAAAAAAATAATTATCTTGTCCTAGCATAAATAAAAATAACTCAACAGACTTACATTTTAAATTCATCACACATTTCTTCCATTGACAATTCTCTCGACCTAACACGTGATAATATAATTATGATAAGTTTATCATCCTTCACTCGTATTTCTCTCCAAGGTGTTATAGTCATATCATCGGGAAGATTTTTAATGTTAGGACTTGTCTTACTTGTGCCACATATCAATTGTTTAGCCTTCTTAACTCTCTGATTCTTTATACCAACATTTTCCCATAGGGTGAATATCTCATCTACCAAATCCCATACCTGTCCAGTTCTAAATCCCAATTGAAAATAGCTATCCACAGATCTAAATATATCACTTCCTTTGCGATTTTTTTCTTTCGTATTTTCATCATCAAGTGGAAATCCTATTTCCATGTAACATTGCTTCTGAAACTTTACATCAACATTTGATCTCTCCCCGCGACATATTTCAGAAAATTCATTGTGGATAAATCTCACCCTTTGAATGAATGTCATAGACATTCTATACTCATTGTCTGTGTTATGATCCCATGCCAATAACTTTGCTTCTAAATCTGTTAAACAAGCATAAATTATGCATTTCACTATCTCAAAAAGAGGATTATTGGGATATTCTTGCATCAATTCTCTTCTAGCCTTTGCAGAATGACTTCCTCCAATCACATAATATTTGCAGTCAAAACATTTTGATCTATCAAATTCTTCCCTCGTAGGAACTTCCATTGGGTCAACAAGAACTAGGTAGTCAACCACATGTGCATATGGATTGTATCTAATCAATGCTTTCAAATTGTGAATATGCAAGTGATGTTGTTTTGTAATTTGATATTTTTCCTGCCCTTCTATGTGTTTATAAATTTGTTTAACATTCAACTGCAATGTGTGGCCATCATCAACTAAGTTTGTGGTCCTCATTCTATTTCGAATGGCATTTTGTGTTGTTTTCATAATACCATCCTCTAGATCAACACCTATTGTTATTATTTCTCTGCTAACTTTAGAAATTTCACTATAATACTCAAAGATAACGATGGCTTCTTGAACATTATCAATATTGTTTTCCTCCTCTTATTATTCAAATGCGTTTCATCTAAATCAATGATTTCTTCATAATCAATAGGAATAGACTCATCATCAACCATTTTTCTTTTGCACTTATCTTGTTTGTTCTTTTTGCGAGAATGAGTGATAGTTACCTCATTGGGATCAATCTCAACAAAACCTTCATTTGAAGTTTACTCATTTTCAAATGTAACCCTTTTAGGATTTCTAGAATGAGGAATTTTCTTTCTTCTTTCATGTTCTTCTCTGTCTACTCTTGCAGCTTCAACCTCCATTGTTTTTTGTTTCTTTCTCCTTCCTTCTTGTGTGTTTTAAATATGAAAAGTGTTGATGACATTCATGATATCATTCTCCGTAGAGTAAATCCCCATTAACATATGTGTAAGTCGTTCAGAAAAATTCTGTAAAAATCAATATAACATTTTCATGTTAGATAAAATTAAAACATTAACATGATACTAAAAATAATAAATGACACAAAAATAGAAATAAAAAACTTACATTCTCTTTCTCAATGTCATCAATGATGGATGCACATAATTCTGAAAAACATTCATTCTTATTAT
>JZKD02S1911316.1:203562-224039 GCA_000966675.3 Picea glauca
GGTGAGCATTTCTATCATTCTATGCTTCGAGAGAGAAGGGATGGATTCATCAAATAAAGAAAACTGTATTTTTGAGACATCAACAAATTCTTCACATACCTCTTCTATTGGGACTAGGAAATGACATAGCAATGTTTGTAATGCAAATGAGGCGTCGTATTTTTTAGCTAGTCATAATTTTGATCATGGTGCAAGCAATTTTATTCAACATGTTCCGCATGAAAATCCTAAATCAGAGGACTTTGAAGGCACCGATGATGAAGAGGAGGAATATGATGGTGATAAATCTAGTCAATAGTTTAATAGTAATGAAAATAATCAAAATGTAGGTCAACATGGAGACTATGATCAATGTATAAATGATTGCGATGAGAATTTTCCTCCAAGTGAAGATTTTGAATGTACCAATGAAGATTTCCAAGGCACCAATGAATATGATGGAGAAATTCCCTCAAGTGGAAATTTTGAAAGCAGTGAAGATGATTATGACAATGGTGGACCAAATTCCCCAATTGGAGAATTTAAAGACAATAATGTTGGTGATTATGATTTTCCTCTTAGTCAGGATTTTGAAGGTACTGATGAAGAGTTTCCTCCAAGTGAGTATTTTCAAGGCACGGATGAGGATGGAGAATAATTTCCCCCAAGTGGGGACTTTAAAAGCAATGATGATGATGACAACAATGCTGAACAGTCTTTCTCGAATGAGGAATTTACAAGAAACAATGTTGGTGCTGATGATTTCCCTCAAAGTGAGGATTTTGAGGGTACTGATGAGGATAATGAATCTTTTCCTCCAAGGGAGGATTTTGAAGCTAGTAATGACGATGAGGATGATGAATAATATATTTCAAGTGGTGAGTTTCAAAGTAGCAAAGATGATTACGCCAATGGTGGTCACTCTTTCTCAAGTGATAAATTAAAAAGAAAAAATGTTGATGTTGATTTTGCTCTAAGTGAGGATTTTGAAGATACCGATGAAGGTTTTCAAGGCACTAAGCAAGATGGTGGAAATTTTCACTCAAATGGGGATTTTGAAAGCAATGAAAATGATTATGTCAGTAGTGGACATAATGTAGATGATTATTTTTCTCCAAATGATTATGTTGATGATGATGTTCTCAAACATTCAACTGCAACAAATGAAGGTGATCAACATTATCTAGTTCAGTCTCTTGACAGTGTTTTGCGTGATACTCCTTGTGGTGATAAGAAAAAATCTTCTAGTGAGGATGATGAAATAGTGGAGACATTGCAAAGAAACATTGTCTCTAGGACCGAGATTAGACCTTTTTATATCGATCCAAAGCATTCAAGTTATACAAGGTCTAGGAAAGAATTTCTCACTAAATCAATTTCCATAAAAGAATTAATTTCAAGTGAATGTTGTCAAAAGAATTGTTTGAAAAGCATGGACTATATGTATGCCTTGAATAAAAGGAAGACATATTTGGCAATGAATAAGAGCATGCAAAATTCATATTTGATGGGTGCATGATATCCACCAATACAGTGTATGATTATCGCATTGGGAATATTTTACTTTGCAGAAAGGATTTCAATAAAATTCATTCAATTGGTAATCTTTGTCTATCAAGAATCCAGACAAGGTTGGAAAAAGATCCATCATTTTATTCAAAGGTACATCATGGACAAGAGAGTGGGCCATTCAAAAACACTGCATTGTCATGGATGCGTGATTTATTTTCCAAACATGGAGAGTGTATGCCATATAGAGACACAATACATATTCCAGATATTTTTTCAAGAAGAGAAATCTACAACTTGTACAAAGGAGATGCTGAAGATGTTGAAGGAAAGGATAATTTTATTACAAATGCATATTTTACAAGAATATGGAAGAAACAATTCAACAATCTCTGTATTCCTAAGAAGTCAAGGATGGGGATTTGTAGTATATGTGCTACTCTTAAATCAAGAAGAGATAAATATTAAGGGGCTGAAAGAGGTATGTATTTACTATTTGTTTTGTTTTTAAATTGAATAGTTATAAACTATGAAAACATACGATCAATATTTCCATTTTATGTCATGTGCAGATTCAATAATCAAAGCATTTCAAGAACATCAGAATCAACAATCAAGTGAAAGACAAAAGTTGTACAAACATCGGAAGAAGTGTTATGATGCTCCAAATAAATATTTAGGTATGATAATTGATGGCATGGACCAGAAGAAAATACTTCTACCACATTTTGTCCGTACACCCAAAAATTTACAGGAAGATAATTTCATTTAGTTTCACTTGGTTGGTTGTATGGTTTTCAATGGAAAAATGTGTCCAAGAGTTTACTTCACAACTCCAAATATTCACAATTATGCAAATCTGACCATCACCATAATTCATCATGTGCTCACTCACTGGTCTGGAAATCTTCCTCAAGTTCTCTATCTACAATTGGACAACACTAGTCATGAAAATAAAAATCAAATTGTGTTTGGATATCTAAGCATGCTTGCAGAAATGGGAATCTTTCAAAAGGTGAAACTTGGTTTCCTTCTTGTTGGACACACTCATGATCATATTGATCAAATGTTCCGTCATTTTTATGTAACATTGAAGAGGAAAAATGTTGGAAGCCTACCATCATTGATTGAATGTATCAAGAAAGGATACATTCCAGAGCCTGTTTTTCATGTATTAGAAGAAACTGTTGACATACGAAGATATATTCAGGGATCACATCGTGAAGAAAAATGTATTAAGCAACTTAATGACATTAGCTTTCAACATCAATTTTGTCTCAAAACAATTGATGGGAAAACACTTATATGGGGAAAGCAGTATCAAATACTACAGAATGGGGGCCTTCATTAGGTTTATATTTTTGAAGTTCATTCCAGATCGTCCAATTTTTGCATCAAAATTATTATTTTTGCAATCAATTATTGAAATCCATAATGCACGAAGGCGTAATAGAGATGTAGATTATTCAGAATGCCTAGAAGAAATTAAAAAGTCCATTAAGGTTACATATGAGTACTTTGACGTTGTTGATTCTGTTTGGTAGGAGTCTTTTTTCAATAGTCAAAGTGACATAATTTCAAGCTCAACAAATGGAGATACAATGTTGAGGACTCCATTTCATTGGCCAAAAAATATGCCAAATGAATATGAAGAAACAAACATTGTTGAAGTTCAAGAATCTCAAGGTGCTATTGAGATTACACAAGCAGAGGAAAGAGAAATGTATATTGGTTCGCGAAGGTCACGTGCACAACGTGAAGCCATGGAAGACCTTTATAGGGGTTCAGTACAAGATATTAAGGAGGGTAGCATGATTGCAGTTTTAGCGACTGATGATCCACATGGTTATCCATTATGGATAGGAAAGGTTATAAAGATTGAGAAAGAAAATGTTGATGTTGTTTCAATTGAAGTTCATTGGTATGCAACAAGTACACACCCATTCAATGGTGTGTACAAGCCAGAGATGGTGGTTGAGAAACATGTCAATAGAAAGAGAAAAAGAAAGGGTCAAAATACAACTCGTCGTCGCCATGACCTCTTAAAATTAGACGATGTTGACATACTTGTTTATGACATTAATTTGACAAAGAGAGAAACTCTTCTCTCCAAGACAACAAATATTATCAAGAGGTTGTTTCTGAAAGAAATAAATGCAAGATGTGAGTCTGTTGAAACTAGTCGTAGATCTAAAAGGCATTTGACATCTGAAATGTTGGGCATGCATGTGGACTCAGATGGTGCATTCATCAATAGTAGAGAAGAGTATGGATCATCTACATATTCATCAAAACATTCATCTGAAGACAATGTAGACTCTGACAGTATTTCAAAATCCATGAGTCAATATGAATAAGTGTATGGAAAATTTTAATAATTTTTTATCCATATGATGTTTGTATGGTAACTAAAAAAGAGCATTGAACTTACATATGATCTTACATGAAGTTATGAATCTTTTGTTATGTTTTATGAATGATATATTCTTTTATTATGGATAATATAATTAAATTTCATAGCTCATCTATTTTGAATATGGTCAATATAACAATACTTTTAAGAAACTATTTATGTTTCATTCAATGTAACTTGTATTTACTTTTTTATTGTTAAAAGGAAAAAATTATTAAAAAGTGACGTTGAATTTTTAAAGTATAGTGTGATATTTTCATGGAATTATGTATTACCTTGTGCTTTGCGTGATGATAACATTTAAAAAGTAAACATTTAAGGTTTGTTTTTATGATTTTGTTTACAGTAATGATGAGTTATTTTACCACATTACAAAAAAGTGTCATTTTAATACCACAACTTTAGAATGGGTGTTACCGGTAGCAGTACTTTTAAATTTGATGGTTGATTTTGAGGTTTTGGTTTTAATGGTACCAAGTGATAAAAATACGATTTCAAATGATCTAAAAATTTAATGTTTTGAAAATAAATCAAAAAATCAAAAACATCTTTTTTGTTTTTAGGTGCTGATTTTTGGGTTTTTCTGAGCTACTGTCTAAGTTTTGAAGGCCATGTTTGAAAAATGTTGTAATTTTGATCCCGTTTTAAAAAATGGTGCTACCGGTAGCACCACTTTTTAATTTGAGGGTTGATTTTGATGTTTTTTAAGCAAAAATATTGGGTTTTTGGGCCAAAGTTCTCGTTTTGAGGTCATAGTTCTCATTTAGTTGGTAACTATGTTGGAAGTCTAATGTATATTAGAATCTTGCTATTGTTTTCCCTATTCTCCCTAAAATTCAACTATATTTATCTTTGCAAAAATATTTCCATGGGAGTGGGTTAGGCACACTAAGTCTATGCCTCCTAATTTACAGTAGGTTCCATCCTCAAAAGAGGTGGAATTTCTTGTTATTTTTATAAGTAAACAAGAAATCTTCCAAACATCATTAGAAATAGTCTCAAGAGACTCATGTAAAGGATATACTTTTATTACAATAAAGTCCATCGTTCGAGAAGTTTCATAATAGGAGAAAAATTTCCAATATGAGAGGTATTGATGCGGTTATAAGATGGTTATAATATGTATCGGTAGTTGTTAGGAGATAACATTAAAATCAAGGTACGAGGTTGAAAGCAATTTTATCAAGTATTTCAAGAGGGTCACCAAGAAGCCCGTCATTCACATTGGTTTTCTTCTTCATTCAAGCATCAGGTCATGGGATTTAAAATTCTTAAAGTGGTTTGAAGATAGTTGACTATGATATTCATGACATGCTCCAAATACATTCAACAAAGAGGATTGGTTCATCTTAACATGATGACCCCCCTCTCTAGGATACCTCATTGTTTTCTCTAGTGGTATCATGGCTAATACTTTGAGGCTTCACCCCCACAGTGAATTGTTGTAATTCTCAACTGAATATTAATACATTTACATTGTTTTCATGCCATATCATGGAAATCATTAATTATAATTAATTACACATAACCAGAGGTTTAGAGGGGGAGCCCTTTTTCATCATAATTAATTTACATTGTTTTTATTCCTTGATAACTCTTTCCTTGCCTTTGTATTTCAATGTTTCAAAAATGTAGATCCTCTTCTTGGTTTGGCCCTTTCTAGACCCTTGGAATTTAGTATATGCCCAAAATAATTTCAGACAACAGGCCTATTAATTCATAATTTCATATGTAAACCTTTCATTGTTGTTCAAAACTCAAGCGGAAATATTCATATCAACACAATACTTATCTATGAAATTTTATGGACCTACATCCATATGGTTGTATCATTAAATTAGCTCACTATTTTTTCTTGAGATACCCATTGTGCTCATGATCCCAGTTAATAGATGGATTTTTTTTAAAGACTCCACCGAGCCTTTCACATGAGCTATCGAGGTCTCCCCTTCCTCGAGGTCACCTTCCTTTCAAAATTAGTCTCAAGAATATCCTTCTCTACTATATAGTCCCTCTGATGATCCAAATTTATTGCACAATTTTTCTCACATAAGAAAAGTTTTAGAGACTTCGTTGAAGCTTATAGTTGAAGCGTCCCCCAATATTTCTCTGTCAAAAGTGACCCTTCGGCCCATGTTACCACAACACAACATTCTCATGGATATCATGACTTATCACAAAGTTATCTCTCCATAACAATGGTCCTTTTTCATGCTTTCTTGTTTGACAGTCACCATCTGTCCTCCTTGGACAAACCTCTTCATCTAATTTGTGTTCATAATCATACATAAATTTCTGAAATGTTATCATTTTTCTTCAATATTTTTCAAATCTATTACCCGTAGATTTCCAATTTCACATTCTCATTTTTAAATTTGTTCCATGTAAGAACCAGATTCCACAAGTCTGAGACCTCTTTCCTTGGGAAGTTTGGCTCTTTTTCAACCAGCAGGCATTGTTCTTCCTTATGGGCTTACATTTATGCCATCGTCAAGACCATATTTCTTGCAATACCTTCTTCATATATCCAAACAATTTGTTATTTATCATGCATATTACATTGTCATTGCACATTTACAATGTCTCACAACCAATTGTAAAATTATGCATACTAACAATTGCATTATTTTTTTTCTATTCAAGGATATAAAAAACAAAGACTTATCATGTATGCATTATTTCATCATACAATCTTTTCAAAATACAATCAAGCTTCTCAAGCGATTTAATCAATTTGCCAAATTGTTTTTCTTTCCATGGTCACATTCACATAATGCAAGTTTGCTTTTCTTTCATATTTATTACTTTTCACATTAAGCACTTTTCCTTGGTTCTTTGGGACTCATCCAACCTCTCACCACATGGATTCTTATTTCATATTTATTATTATAGTAGGAATGTGTTTTTCTTGCATTGAGATGATTATGACTTCAAATATGCACAAGTCTTATGAAATTAAAATTTTCATAAGACTTTCATTATCATCCTTTTAAATTTTCACATAGCTTTGGTGCCTCTTTATTGTTTCTACCAAATTCATGTTCTCCTCCTTACCTTCTCTATCCCCATTGGATTATGTCATTGCATTACCTATGCTAACATACAACCCCCTGACTTCATCCTCATGGATGTAAGTCCTATGTTCCTCTTCCATGCCTCTAGTATCTTTTTTGATCTTGTTCTAATCTATTTTATCTAAATTTGTCTCTGCAAAATGTGCATGCAATAGGATTTGTTAGAATATAATGATATAACAAATCTATCAATTTATGCACCATTTTTCCCTTTATAAATACACTAGAATTTGTTTTTCTGATTTCTTGTGAATTTCACTATCCAATTTACATTTATGGTTGAATATATAGAATATTGTGCCTAATACCTTTCCAATGACTACTTTATTTCTCAATTATGAGTCTTGAGCAGAAAGCTATGACCATTTGATTATTACCCATTTAGTCCTTTTGCACACCCTTTATCCAGGTGCAATTTATTTTATATATGCCCATGCTTATTTGCAACCGCTCCTTTTAATTTTAGAGAGGATATAAATTGGGTCCCTTCATTATCCTATCTTGGAAAAATTGACCAAGTTTCACCTTCATCAAAGCTCCAGGATACCAGTTACAACTTGCTAAAGTTTTGGTTGATTTACCTCTTTTAATATTGAATACTATAGCTTTCTTATTCCTCCTCATGTGCAGTTTAATCTACGAAGATTATGAATTTAACCCCATGGATGTATTCTATGGCTCAATATATTTTCGTAGACTACTCTCATGCCCCAATCCAATCTCTCAGAAGGGAATTATGGCCTCCATAGTGAACTAGTACCCAAAAATTACCTTGCATTGTTTGGCCTATAACTTCCTCATACATGCTTTGTTTCATGAATAATTTATCTCGTTAGAAATATCTCTTCGAGATTTATCATTTTAGAAGCATAAACTCCATGTTCAATAAGTACATATAGTTTCATAGAAATTAGACTTCTAAAAATGCTATCTAGGCCTCTGAAAATGGGTTGTAAGCTAAGGACTTGGAAAATATCCATTTTTCTGAGCAATTTTCACTATTTTCTATAATTTTTAGTTGATTTATGTTAACTGGGATGCTGACATGGAATTCTGAGTCCACCTAGTGCCTCAAGGTGGTGGAATGTCAACCACCTTGTCCACGTAGACTTGGCTCAAGGTGGTGGAATGTCAACCACCTTGTCCACCTAGACTTGCCTCATCTGTCTACACCACCTTCCCTTACTTCCTTTTCCCTTTCCCTTACCCCTGTGGGCACCACACCACTATGGTTCCATATTACTTGTCACCTATGACCATCGTGTACATTCCACCATGGCATTACATGAAACCCCTCTGCCACATCATCTGACATGCGGTCTCTAGGTCATGATGAAGTCATTGTATGAAAAAATTCCCAATTTTGCCAAAAATTACAAATTTTTTAAAATACTCAAAAATGAAATTTTTTGTAATTCTTCCTCAACCACCATTTCCACTCTGAAAATTAACTTATAACAACAAATTTCAATCCTATAAGAGTCCATTTGATCTCTTCTCTTGAAATTTGACTCAACGTCGAATTCCCCATGAATTTATGGAATTGGGGCTTTTTCACAATTTCTCCCAATTTCTCCCAATTTCACCATGGGCACTCTGAAAATTCCCAATTCAACCAATTACATTCCCAATAAGAACCAAATTACCTATGCGGCTAGAAATTTTCTTCTTGTGCCATTGATTGACAATTCTGGGCATGTATTTTCTTCAATTCCTTTCTGAAATTGGGGATATTTAGCAATTCTTCCATGAATTCCTCTGTAAATTTGAAATTTGGTCAACTAAAGGCCCAAATTTTCTCAAACTACAATTACAATTTGGGGACTTTTAATCCATGGGCTCGATTCCTTCATAATTAGGGTGATATTCTGAAATTTTCCTTAGGGACATTTTGTCAAATAGATTGTACACACACTTTGGAATTTAAATTTTTGCAATTTTATCTTCAACACCCTGTGAATTGACCCATGAAAGCTCAATGTCAAAACTGGAGCTTTCATACTACATTGTAACATCCTGAATTCCCAAGCTGCACCATTCCACACAAAATTCCAACTCTTGTACCATTAAATTTACAATATACCATGCATATGATTACACTTATGCAGTCTTATGCAATCCTAATAGTATATAAACTTAAACATCATTAACAAAGTAAAACTCCATCAAAACCATAATAAGAATAACATAATTAAACATAATAGACACTTATCTTTTGTAAATAATTCACCAATTGCGTGCATACCTGAGACCTTCCTCCCATACATAGACTCTACTACCCATAAACTCTCAACAAAAACTCACCCCTGAGATGGGGTTGAAAATCCCCTAGCACCAAGGCTCTTGATCTTGGCTTAAGGTCTAATAAACAATAGAAATGATCATACTAAGGTGCCAACTCCAACAACTATCCTACAACCTCTCATTCCCCACAACATGTCCCACCCCAGGAAGTGTACCTCTTCTCTTCTCAACAATTCTTCAGTTGTCCCACTTCCCTTATGGGGCTTCAACTATAGGCCAAACATGATGTCTTAGAGCCTTGTAGATATAGCTTGACACACACAGAAACAATTCCCAACAGTTCTCTCAACTGGAGAGAATTCTCATGGGCCTGACAAACTGCTTATTCAAAATGTAAAGAGGCCTGACAACCTACTTCTTCAGCTCAAATTACCTAGGTTTACTGGTTACAAACGACTGCAAGGCTTATGGATAATAGTGGTGGATGAAAAATGGCAGAGAGTATGTATTTCAAAAGTGATGGTAAGAATGGTTAGAATTATAGGAATTACACTAATTTCCCACTTTATATTTGCATGACATTCCCAATTTGACACTTGTAATGTTGGGAACTACCTTGTCCCCATTTGGCCCCACTTGGTGATACATCCCGCATCATTAGGAACATAGGATAAAAATATCATACAATTATACTTTATGAAATATTAATATAATATTCCCTTGGGATTAATCCCCCTTAGCTTAGCCCCTCTTCCTAGACTCTTATCCCCCCTTACACTTCTTATGGAGTTCTAGCCCCCCATACTCTTTTGTGTGGTTGGTCTACAATAGTGATGCATTTTTATTAATAATCTGAGTGTGATTACATATTACAATGTTAGGCTTGCTGGAATTTTAGCATCTAGACTTCTCAGCCTAAGAATTACACAGGCACTTTGGCCTCAAAACATATATACAAAGGCACTCTGGCCAAAAATATCCTAACCCATCATCATGTATGTACATTTACAATTAGGGTTTATCCTAGGGGTATTACACACATTTCTACACTCTATGGTTGTGCTCATGTTATGAAAGCTCTTCTAAAGGTGGAGCTAAGCCAAATGTGTGTGGAACCAAAGCAAAGACTCCATTGTTGGTGGCTTGCCAGTGATGAAAAGTAGCATGCATATCACATTTTCTTCTATCTAGATCAAATGTGATGGAATTTGAAGAATCCAATGGAATAAATTGTCTATGTTGCATTGCGAGAGGAGGCCAGTATGAATTCATTGAAAGAATCATAGGTGATTCATAGAAAAGACCGGTTTCTGAGTCTTTGGGATTTTTATTCGTTGTTAATGTAAGATATTCTATTAGAACAACCTGTCTTCATACGCTTTCCCAAGATAGAAAGGCTGGTATCTCTTGTTTGATTTTGGATAATGGGGAATTTGTCTCAACAACCACTTCCGCATTTGGTTTTGGGCCAAAGCATTGAAGCACAACTCTTCATATCCCAACCAAGCCAAAGCATTGAATCACAACTCTTCATAACCCAACCAAGCCGAAGCATTGAAGCACAACTCTTCATATCCCAACCAAGCCAAAGCATTGAATCACAACTCTTCATAACCCAACCAAGCCGAAGCATTGAATCACAACTCTTCATAGCCCAACTAAGGGAAGATTCATAGAAGTAATCCATGAGTTTCTCGCATGGGGAGCTGACCGCAAGCAAAGGGACCCTATGGTGTATACTTCATATCAATTAGTAGTGAATTAAAACAACATGGTATGTCCAACCATTTTGAACCCTGATGTAGTAGAAACCATCTCCCTCGAAATTCATTATCAATTTAGAACCCCAAACCAAATAGATATTGTAATATACTCTTGTTGTGGATAATCAAGAGAAATAGCAATAAAAAAGTTGAAACAAAGTTTAACAAAGTTAGTAAGTTAATATAATATCTCAAATTAGTATATATAAAATATACTAATTATATTATATTACAATATCTATTATAATTTATTGTTAATATATAAATTAAATTGGTCCATTTGACCTTAAGAAAGGTAAGAGATTACCTTGATTTCTCTAAACTGTATTTAGATACTGGAAAATCATTAGGAGAAGCATTTCAAGATCATTATAGTTTTTATGACTTCCAAGGTTAGGAAGGTTGGTATTATGAAAAATATTTTGAACTTGAGATCTAATTTCGGTATAAGCACGACACTTTAGGAGAAAGTGTTTTTCATCTTCAATCCCCTTGGTGTCACAAAGGTGATAGATTTTTTAATGCCATGATGTTTTGACATTGTCCACTTCCCAATTTCACTATGTAGGTTATGAGAATTAGTTTTTTTAGTTCACTAGAATTAGTTCTTATTTTAGCAATATTAATTCCCTTCTTTAATCTAGTCAAAACAGAGAGATACTTTTAAAAGTCTCAAGAAATTTTGGGGAGCCCTTTTTCATCCATGTTATTTATTTTGTTATTTTACATTCAGTACATAATCATATGTGTATTGTGAATGACGTAAATACACTTTTTGTTGACTATACGATAGGGTGTTTCCTTTAATTTTTAGATTAAAAATTATAACATTATTTTGCATTTTCTTTATTTTTTTTTTTTTGGAGGATTCTCAAGAAATACTTCAAAGAACTAGCAAAAAATGAACAACTAGCCATCCTATAGGATATATTATGGAAAATTATGATGATAACAATTCTTTTGATTTATACAATGAATAGAGCGGAAAACATCACGTGCATATAGAGCATCATAATCAAGTATCTTTAATATTTTTTTTAGAAAAAAATGGTGAAGATTCTTGATTTATTTATTTTAGTGAGAAAACAATGTAAATTAGTTGAAGTATTTTTTGGTCTTTGATTTCAGGGATTATATATATATATATATATATAATTTTGAGATTTGTTTAAAAAAAATATTATATATATAATTAATGAATTATTTAAAATAATTCAGAACTTTAACACATAGCTGAAAATAGAAACAGCAAAGATTATTGATTTCTTATGGAAAGATAATAGAAATGACCATCAAGTTTGGGACATAAAATACTTGATTGCAAACAATCACCTAGACTAGATAATAGAAATGACGCTGAAGTTTGGGATATAGAATACTTGATTGCAAACAATCACCTAGACTCCATTTCAATCAATTGTAAAAACTATTTCACATTTTTCCATCACCAACATTAAAAACTTATTTATCATACAATCAATTTCAACACGTCCTAGTTGGTCGAAACAAGTGTGTATGGTATAATCTGTTCAAGCTTTGATGAGGCTTGATATGCACTGCATATTTGAAAAGAACGTGATTTTTAATAAGTGACATTATATATATATATATATATATATATATATATATATATATATATAAAAAAGCATGGAAGCGTGCAGCATTGAGGGAAACAAATATCTAATTATAATAAATACACTTTTGGCACATTGCATATTTGGTGGGTAATTGGGGTTTGGTTTTGAAGTTTATCCAACAGCTAAGTAATAAAATTGGCTTTGGTGGGTAATTGGGGTTTGGTTTTGAAGTTTATCCAACAACTAAGTAATAAAACTGGCTTGTAGATAAAATGAATTTTATGTATATTAAAAGTATTTTTTTTATTGTGGTATTATATTAATATAAAAACATATTACATTGTTTTTTTTCAAATCAAGAAGTTTGTTTGTTTTACGTGGATTTGAGTGTAATAGGGTTTTTTAAACAAAGTCAGTTCAAAATCATTGGTATATCAATCATATTATTATGTTCCATATTATTAATGTTAATACAAAACTTGCTAATCTTGGAATCTAAGAGGAATGGAAGGATAGAGCTATAGGCAAATTATGTTGGAAGAGCATAAACACATCATATAAAAATCATAATCAAAGGATAATATTTCAAGAGAAATTTATTTAGAAATAATTTTAGGAGATTGTAGTTATGAATGAATAGATTGACAAAATGAGAAGCAGACAAGATAATACAGAGACGACGAAACTGGAAAACTTAAATGAGTAGAGCGCAATTCATTAAGGGAAAAGTGTTGAGCTAAATAAGCTTCAACAAATCAAGAAAATCAAGAAAAAATTGTACAGCAGGCCACGACAACTGGCAGTGTACAGTCACATACTGTTGAGGTTACAGATATAATCAACTCTCCCTCTTAAACTCATCAGTTACAAACATCAACACTGATATTGCCCAAGCGTTGTCTATGAAAATCAAAAACAAATTTTCCTAGTGGATTTGTAAAAATGTCTACGAGCTGATCTTTTGAGCCACAAAATTGAAGTGCGATGCCACCATTATTAGCTAGCTCGTGTATGAAGTGAAAAAGAGTGTCAATATGCTTGCTTTTATTGTGAAACACATGGTTTTTGGATAAATCAATTGCTGATGTGTTGTCACAGAAGATAGGAGTCAAAGAGTCATCGATCTCATAATAAAATAATAGAATCCAAAATTATTGATAGGCATTATCACCATTCACCAAGACATTCAGTTAGGAGAGAACACAATAGTTCAAGTCTACCTCATGTCAAGAAGAATAAGAGAAGTTCTAGAGTGGGTGTGTTGTAAGGATAAATAAATAATATCAATCCTCCTACTTTTGATCGTGAACATAAGAAACATGAGTATGCAAAGACTTGGTTATTAGGGATGACAAAATACTTTCATTTGCAAAAGTATTCCTCACAGATAGAAGGAAGAATTTCCATTTATTAGTTTTAGCTAAAATCATCAATGTGGTGGGACCACGTCATGCAAGTACAACATGTTGATGAGAAGAAACTCACTTGGAGGAAGTTCAAAAATAATTTTCAAAAGAAATACTTGATCAAGTGTTACTATGATAGGAAGATGAAGGAGTTCTTTGAACTCAAGTTTGGAACTATGACCATGGATAAGTATGAGAGAATTGTTTTGGAACTGTTGAAGTACGTTGACTTAATAAAGAATGAACAGTTCAAGATTCAAAGGTTCCTACGTGGGATTCCATCAATATTCAATGACATGATACAATATGATGATCTCGGGACACTGGGTGAAGTAATAAGGAGAGATAAGTCCCTCTATAATCAACATAGGGGAATACCAACTCTCCAAAATGATCATGAATATAAGAAAAAAGGTAAGATGGAGTAGAGAAAGAATGGGAACAAGACACCATTCTTCAAAAAAAATTCTCACGGGAAAATAACTGCAAATGATCCTAGAATGTCAAAAGCATTTGGAAAGAGGCCAAGGAAGTATCCTATGAAATGTTGGGGTTGTGAGGGAGATAACATGTACAAAGATTTCCCTCATAGAGGTCAAAACGTGAAGAATGTACATAATGTACAATAGGATGATACAATTGAGTACATGGGAAGAAGCATGTCAAGGATCTATGTATCCTTGGAAAACAAACAGTATCAGTTTCAATCCCAAATGATTGAAGTGGAAGGTAATATTAGTGATCAACCTATTGATATTTTAATTGATTCAGGAGATATTCGTAGTTATATAGATCCTAAGTTGGTGGAAATATTTCATTTTCCAACAAGTAAACTTGGAAAGTATTGGTTGGTTCATCTAGCTATAGGAGATAATAGAAGAATTAATGAGATGGTTAAGGAATGTCCAATGGACCTGAATGAATCAAGCACACAAGAAGATTTGAATATCATACTGTTGGGATCATATTATTTCCTAATTGGTATGGATTGGTTGAATAAACAACATGCTATCCTAGACTGTTATAATAATACATTTACTTTCTTGGATGAGGAAGAAAACTTGAGAATAGTTAAAGGTATTCAAAGGGAAGTAACTATCAGAGAAATTTCAGCCTTGCAAATGAAGAAAATCTTTAGGAAAGGATGCCAAATTTATGCAGCTCATATGGTGGAAGAACCTAAGGATAAATTTATAAATATTGAAGACTATGATGTCTTAAAATAGTGTTAAGGTGTATTTAGAGAAATAATAGGATTCCACCCAAGAGAGATATTGATTTATTTATCAATCTTGTGCCCAGAGCAACCCCAGTGTCTAACACTCCTTACAGGATAAGTTCTCTGGAGTTGAAGTAATTGAAAATTCAACTTGAAGAGATTTTGAAGAAGGGGTACATACACCCAAGTGTGTCAGCTTGGGGTTCCCCAGTGTTATTTGAAAAGAAGAAGGATGGAACCTTAATTATTTCCATTGACTTTAGGTAGTTGAATAAGGTGATTGTGAATAACAAGTATCCTTTGTCGATGATAAATGACCTTTTTAATCAACTGAATGATCAAAATATATTTTTTAATATTGAGCTGAGATCATGCTATCATCATGTGATAATTAAATAAGAATATTTCAGTAAGCAAACATTTAGAACAAGGTATGGCGATTATGAGTTTGCAGTGGTTTCATTTGGGTTCTCAAATGCACATGTTGTCTTTGTGTGTTTGATGAATAGTATATTAAGAAATTACTTGGATAATTTTGTCATTGTCTTCTTGGATCACATACTTATATACTCCAAGTCTGAAGAAGAGCATGAGCAACACTTGAGGATGGTACTACAAGTATTAAGGGAGCATAGTTGTATGCAAAGTGGAGAAAGTGCTCATTCTATTAGAGGTAGGTACATTACTTAGAGAATATCATTTCATAGGAAGGGATAGTTGTGGATACTGAGAATATAAAAGCCATTGAGGGATGTCTAGTACCAAAGAATGTCTCAGAAGTAAGATATTTCATAGGAATTGCAGGTTACTATAGAATATTTATTGAAGGTTTCTCAAAGATTGCACACCCAATCACTTATTTGCAAAAGAAAGATGTGAAATTTGAATGGACCACACAATATGAAAATAGCTTCCAATACTTGAAGAAATTATTTAAAAGTGCATAAATATTGAGGATTTTTTATCCAAATAAAGATCTCATTGTTTTCACAGATGATTGGAAAATACTTGGGGAATCCTTAGTCAAAATGGGCATGTGATATTCTATGAGTTGAGGAATATGAGAGAGAATGAGAGACATTATGCCACTAATTATTTATAATTGGAGGTCATAGTGCATGCCTTTAAGATGTGGAGGAAATATCTCATGGGAAGAATATTTGAGTTAGGAAAATACCATAGCAGTTTGAAATATTTGTTTGGACAACTAGCTTTGAATGCTAGACAAAGTAGATGGTTGAAATTCCTTACTGAGAATGAATTTGAGATAAACCATTCAAAAGAAATGAGACCAAGGTGGTTGATGCACTTAGTAGGATGGTTCATGAGATGCATGTTACAACCATTAGAATGTACATATATGATTTCAAAGACATAGTTCTCGATGCTGCAAAATCAGATAAGTGCTATATGGAAACAAAGGAAAAATTATAGCAAGGTAATAATGCACTGAAAATTTAATATTATGAGCTAAGGGAGGATGGAATCCTCATGTACAGGGGCATAGTTTATGTGTATAATTCTCTGGAAATGAAAAATATGGTGCTAAAAGAGATGCATAATGTGCCTTATGTTGGGCACCTCGGGTATGAAAAAATAATTGCTTCCATCAAGAGCCAATGTTTTTTTCCTAGTATGAAGAAAGAGGTGGCTAAGTATATAGGGATGTTTATAATTATATAAGGTCAAGGATGAGTATAGGAATATAGATAGTTTGCTACATCCATTGCTCATTCTGGAGTGGGAATGAGAAGTGGTGACAATTGATTTCATCACCAAGTTTTCCGGAACATCCAAGCAACACGATTCCATCATGACGGTGGTGGATAAGCTCACTAAATATGCTCACTTCATTCTAGTAAATATAGCTCACAAGGCAACTAACATTGCATATATTTATATGAGGGAAATTTCCAGGCTACATGGTGTGCCTAAGGAAATTGTTTTTGAGAGAGATCCAAAGTTCACATCAATTTTTTCGAAGGGATTATTCAAATGATTTGGGACATATATGAACTTTAGCACAACATATCATCCAGAGTCAGAAGAGAAGACATAGATGGTCAATGAACTGATTGAAGATATGATAAGGATGCATGTGATGGATAAACCATCAAAATGGGAATACTACCTACACTTAGTTTATTTTTCTTATAATAATGGGTATCATGCATCCTTGAAGATGAACCCATTTCAAGCATTATATGGAATTCCTTAAACCCCAATTGGATGGTGTCAAGGCTCATAATCATGACGTTAGGTGCATTCAAGGGCCAATGTCATGGTGGGAGGGAAAGGCCCCCTTGGGTCTAGGCCTGCCAAAGTGCCTCTGGTGGAACGTCCTCCCTTTTCTTTGGTGAAATCCTCTAGTATCTCTCTTCCCCTGAATGGGATCTCAACATCCATCTGGTGGGATTTTGTCCCTATAGAGGTCCGAGATAATCATCTCCCCATATGTTCCTGCCCGTCGGGCATTGTCTAGCAACAAAAAGAAGTACGCCCTCCATGGGCTCATAAGTCACAGGGATCATAACAATGTCAATCCCATCTAGTAATGAGGTTACCCAAACATGTGCATCAAACTCCCCTTTACCTAGACAAATTCTTAAAAAAGTTATGCTATTTAACAAGCCAGGTTTGGAGAGGCTCTCGGGATGTTCTATTGGGATAATCCTTCTCATGTGAGAGGTGTTTTTAGGTGAACACCAATCTAGTTCATGTAAATTCATGAGATGTTGTAGGGTATGTTTGGGGAAGGGGTGCAATGATGATAGGGAAATGTGGGTCTTACCTGTGGGTGCCTATGTAGAGGGAGAGTTGCAATTTGTCATGGATGCAATTTATTCCTAGCCCATTCAATGCCTTTTTCCTCTGTCTTATTTTTTTTTCTTTCAAGAGGATAATTGGAGGACACTTCCCTAGCATCGTGACCAGTGGTGACAACATTACCCACAAGAATTTCACAGAGATGAGAAGGCTGGCTCGTGATGAGACCCCCTTTCTCTTGGCTACGCCACCAAGAGCCACTACTCTGGCGTGGTGACCAGGTCAATAGTAGTCTCATATTGCTACATGCCGATGGACCTAATAGGTTGGCTCATGATGAGACCCCCTATCCACCAACTAGGTTTTGAGCTTTATTTTATTTTATGGGTCCCCTCTTTTTCTTATTGAGAATCCTTTTATTTCTTTCTTGGGGATCCCTGGGTGAAGAATCTCAAGGTTTTTTTGTTGTCTTTTAAATTTTTCCAGCTACTTTTACCCTCGAGGCCTTTAGCACCTTCTTCCCAGAAGAAAAGGTACAACCCTTACACCATCAATCTTATAAGAGATATTAGTTGTTTAAATTGGAGGGTACCCAACTTAACATGAGAACAACCTACCACCCCCAATATGACGCCCAAACAGAGGTGGTCAACAAATGTTTGGAAACATACTTGCAGTGTTTTTTTTCAGACAAACAAGACATGTGGGTTTAATGGCTCCCCTTGGTAGAATGGTGGTACAATACTTCCTATCATACGGATACTAAAATGACCCCATATGAAGTTTTGTATGGTCAACTCCCACCTAGAATCACTACCTATCTGCCAAGGACATCAAAGGTCCAATCTATTGATACAATTCTGAAGGTCGCACAACGACCCTAGCGGCTCTAAAGGATAACCTCCACATGGCCCAAAATCGCATGAAGCAATAGACGGACCAACATTGTCCCTAAAATATTTTTCAAGAAGGTGATCAGATGTTTCTCTCGCTCCAACCTTACAAGCAAACATCTGTCAAACCTAAAGACATCACAAGTTGAAACCCAAATTTTATGAACCCTACAAATTGACCCTTCATGCTATTTCCAAAATCCATCGGATGTTCCATGTTTCTTGTTTTCTAAAAAAATCATACATTGAACAAATAAATTTACCATGCAAGAAATATAAAGTGAAAAATAATTTTTCATCCAATAAAAAAAATGCATACACCAACCAAATCAAAATAATAAGAATAAAACAACGAAACAATCAATTAAAAATGCTTACACTAACGAAATAAAAAAGAAAAGAATAAAACCATGTAACACTCAATCGAGGTAAAAGGTCCAACCATTACTAGGGTCGACTCAACGAGAAGTCTAACGAATGGATGGTTGAAAGAAACCAGAAACTGTCGCCGCACTGCTGCCACTCTTCTCCCACATAAACTGCCACCGCATCGTTGCCGCTCTTCTTCCACGTAAAATGCCACACAACCCTTCTTAACGAACCAGATCGATAGTAAAAAATTCCAATAATTTGAGATTGACTGTAAAAGAATGGCCGCGTAGTAAATAAATGACATAGTAAAAATAACCGGCGCAGGAAAATCCCTATGCTTAGTAGATAATAGACGCCGTAAAAAACCTAGGTGCTTTAAATAATCATAATAATATGATTAGTCATTATCAAGATAATTTTACTAAATAATTGACATGGAGGAAAGATAATCCATAAATTTCTAACATTCAATTTCTTGTGATGACTAAGAATATTTAGAGCATATTGAATCATATCCATACAAACCATCTTGTGATTCACCATTACGAGTTGTTTTTTTTGGGTAAGATGCCTCGTACTGTAAAAAAATTGGTGTGTGGCTTGTCAAATATTTTCCCATCTTGTAATTCACCATTACAAGTTTTTTTGGTAAGATATTTTCCCCATCTTTTGCCTGTACGCTGATCTAAGTGATGTAATCTGTATTATTTTGATGCCTACTCATCCTTGAATACTTTGAAGGATTGCACATATTGTTATTCTTTGCATAATTTTCAAGTAAATTCCATAATTTGTCATTTTTTAATTTTTCTAAAACGTCAGGAAACGTCCGGCAGCTAGAAATTCTAAATTTATGAAAACATTTTACAGAATATGCCTCGAATCTATTATGCTGCTTGCTTGAATGGTCAAACTCTTCTAACAATTGAACTTCCTACACCAAGGGTTGTTTCGAAACTCCATAATACACCCGTAGTTCTGCTAACCCCAATGAGGAATTTTGTTAAGATATAAGACCATGTATTGTTTAAACAAACTAATGACATTACTCTAATTTCAATTTTCCAACGATATGCAGGTTATACGAATCTGAAAAACAATGTGGAACTAGTGGGTTCGATAGAAAGAAACCATCATTTGGTATTAATTCTGAAGCCCCTTTAGTTGCTCACATTTGGAACCAGGCAAGGGTTTTCTTTCATAATGGCGCAAAATATGATGTGGTTTATTGGACCTTAGTGATTAGTTGAAAGTGCCTGGCG
>JZKD02S1911316.1:231257-252588 GCA_000966675.3 Picea glauca
AACCATCTACTATGCCAAACTATGCAAATTTTTTTAGTTTTAGGATATTGATATTTCTTTTCTAGTCCTATACAATTAATGGATTTTATGTTTTGCTTGTTGGTTTACATTCCACTAAAACGGGGGACATAATTGTAATGACGGGTTACAATTATATGGTATGAGAAAGAGAACAAGAATCATATTTTTTTACTCTTTGTAACCTGGTTCCCATCATTGAAAGCCACACAAAACAATGCTTATATTTCTTTTATAATATTAATTTAAATAATTTCGCTTAAAAAAATGAAAAAAAAACTAGAATTATTATACTAAATTCATCTAATCAGAGAAATAGATTCACAAAATCAAATGCTTATGAACTTCAAATCCACGAGTTCCTAATTCATCCTCCCATGCATCCATCTATAATTTCCATTAATACTTGCACCATTACTTGCCTCAAACTTTGAGTTGCAACTACTATTCCCCGATTCCTGCTTGTACCGCCACATTATCAAAGTTCAGCAATCATTTTTCTTGTCTTTAAATAGCAACGATCATAAGGTTTTGAAGGTGAGCTTTCTGATCTTTGAGAAATATGAGTATTTCTCAAGATGACTTCTAGAAGCATTTCTACCTACTTGTTTCGTGCGTGTAACTATTTTGAAAGACGGTAAAGAAATATAAATTCCCAGCCCTGTATAGGTAAGATTATTATACTGCTCTATTTGAACTAATAATACTGTTATTTTTCCATCTTCTTCTAGTTTGAATGGAAGGAAGAGTAGGAGAATACCAAAAGTGGCCTCCCATTTGCTCACATGCAGAAAAAAAAAAAAAAAAACAGTCGACATAAAGTCACCAATCATTATTTGGCAGCTTGAAAAGTATTGGTGCAACAAATATCCCAACACAAGCCCACGGACAAGACGAATTAAGGTTGGTGGCTTATCTAGAAAGAAATGAGCTAGGGAGTAAAGACGTCCCATTACAAAGAAAGTGGAAAAGTATCATAAGGAAGAAACGAAATGGATGTCCTCTTTTATCGATGACTCAGAAAGGGGTTTCTCCTGGCTATGAAGAAGTGCACCCTCTTATAGCAACAACAATTACACATTATAATTACATTTTTACTTTTAAGTGTTTTTCAAACTATTTTGGTAATAATTCGACAGACTAGATTAGAGAATTATGTCATATTGAGAATGTTTGGACGACGAATAAGAAACCAAACCAAGCAAACAAATTTAAAATGATCAAAATCATTAAAAGTTTTCAAAATGTTACATTTAATTAAAAAAAAGTTAATGAACTTAAAAAACTCATTCTAATTGCAAAATTCACAAATATATAACACCGGGCCCAAAGGAAAATGATAAAAAAGATACTGTATATTAATATTATAAGCCCTTAATCATTTAAAGTTTTTAAAATGTTGCATTTAATAAAAAGTTAATAAACTTAATAAAAAAATCATTCTAATTGCAAAATTGCAAAAATATATAATACCGAGCCCAAAGGCAAATGATTAAAAAAATACTCTATACTAATATTATAAGCCCTTTTTTTATGGAGATAAAAAAATCATAACTTTTATACTTTTTCGTTTCTCATGAGCATATAAGAAACTCCGAGTAAGAAAGAGATCAAAAACCTTAAAACTCGCTTGCCAAAATGGTCTTAACTACGTTCTCATAATATAGGATTGCGACATCTAAATAAACTAATTCTTACCAATATTCAAGAATGTAAAAAGGGATCTACATCACATACACATAGAGTGTCTATGACTTAACCTAATACTTAAGATACATATTCATGTTATAGCCTCACGGTACCTTCGAAGAGACTCCTTTCCCCACTTCCTCGATGGATAGGTTCTTTAAAGAACATCGCAAAAGATGTCTTAAAGCCAATGACTATCCCAAGTTATTTGACCTAGCCCTAACATTCCCTTTTAAGAAGAAGAAATAGAGGTCGCGGAGGAAGATGATTAGTCAATTTATAAATTTTCAATATGAAGGGTAGGCTTATGAATCTAGATAGGGAAAGTTTATGGAAATCCAAATTCTTCTACAAATAATGGATTGCAGAGCTCACAATTTCTTAAGTTTAGAGTTTTCAAACCAAGCTTTTAGACAACATTCCACTAAATGAGCACACCAAACATTCATTTGGTTTGTAATAGATTTTGACAACTTTTGGATCTCTTAGGCATATGAAAACTCTACCAACAAATGGAATATTGGTTCATTTGTTGTTGAAAGTAAAAGGAAGGTACATGGTCCTTGTTTCCCACTCCTTTTGAAACAATCCCACATTATAACTTTCTTTCTTAGGACCAACCAAAATAAAATATGTCTTGTTAGGAGCCCTAAAGTTTCGAACTTGCTTATCAATATTGTCCCTAGTCCTATTGGTTAATGATTGCCTTATATCCCAAATGCACCAAATAATCCCACCCACTTTATTGTAATACAAAGCTACTGAATCCGACTCATCCTTTAAACTCATATGTCCTTGATCTAAACAATGAACAAATCTTTACCATCTATTGACATCAGGATGCTCGAGACCCAAATCCTGAGCTTCAAGCCATCCTTGAGACCGAATATTAGAAGCAATAAGACAGTCCACCTGGTTGAGAGTATAGTAGCCTCTCTGGCTTATTCAATAACCCAAAGCCTCTGGGAAAAAGGTCTCCCTGCAGGTAACTGCTAGGACCCTATAATGTATCTTTTTGCTCATACTTTTTTCTATCATTACATCTTTTTCCTGCTCATATTTAAGCTTACATTATCACCTTAATCTATTTTTCCAAAACTATATAACGTTTCTTCTCTTTGTTGTATGTTTAACTTGTTTTACATGTAATTTTACATTACTTTCATGCTTAGCCATTAATCAGAAATATATAGTTGCTAAAATAGTTTGAAGACTACAGTTAATATATTGTTGTTGCTTGAAGACCACGTTGCTGAAATAGTCAAACAGTACGCAAATCCCGTTGCTGAAACAGTTCGTGATTTGCGATGTTGAAACAATATTTCACATACAACAGTAACAAGAAAAGATAATTAAGGAGTTGTTACACTGGCCGCAACAATTGTACCTCAAGCCAGCACCATTACAACCATCGTTGCTGCTTGAAGACCACATTGTTGAAATAGTCAAACAGTATGAAAATCCTGTTGCTGAAACAATCCATGATTTGCGATGCTGAAACAATATTTCACATACAACGGTAACAAGAAAGGATAATTAAAGGAGCTGTTACACCGGCCGCAACAGTTGTACCTCAAGCCAACACCATTATAACCACTCCAACAGCATTTTCCTATGGAAGATCAGAATATCCTATTCCAGCATAGAAGATTAGATCAGATTAAGAATAGGATTTGTATGTACACATGTAATTTTATGAAGGGGATTCTCCTCTTTAAATAGGGGAGAAATTAGCATTAGAGGGGAGATTACAGAAGGCTTATCTAGAAGGGAATTATAGAGAAGGAGCGTGTTCACTTTTGATATTGTAACTTGTCACATTGGACAGATGAATAAAAGATCATTTTGAGAATTTCTTCTTAGTTCCTTTCATTTATGGGGAATCTTGTGAGAAGGAGAGGGCCCACCTCCTTCACAAGATTCACCCATTAGTTTTTGTAGTGTGTTAAGTATTGTTTTTATTCATGCCTTGCTAAAACTTTGTTTTGATGAAACTATGTTTCGACTGATTGTTGCATCGTTTTCATACAATTCATTCCTAGGTAATTGTTGATCAATTTGATTGGTAATTTTGTTTGCAGAATGAGTTTATGAAAGTGTGATAGTCAGAGACAGGTGCTAAAGATTCCTACTTTGGGGAATAGAGTCATGTTCTTTGTTACATAATAGTTAGCCTTCTTTGTAATATGCTGAAAGGTTCCATTTCCCTAGGTTGTTGTTTCTTAATGTAATCTAGAATTCTTCTGATAATTATTTTCCTTTGAATCTTGAATTCTGCAATAGATAGATTGCTTTTACTGTAATTCAAAGTAGAACTTCAGTCTGTTCAAAGCAAGGTGTGATTATTGTAACTTTTACTACAACTTTGGATTTCTTTTGAGATTGAGCATATACAGTGTGTGATTGTCTTTGAAATAAACAGACTTCCCTCGGTTGACAATTTATGTAACACTTGATTGTTTTAATTAATAAACAATTATAGTGACCAACATTTTGGCGTTGTTGCCAGGGAAGGCAATCATAGATTTCAAAAGAATTTATGTTTTTCTCTCAGATGTACAGATTGCATGAGAGGAAGTGGACCCCTCAAGGAAACTAACCCTACAGGTGGTACGGGTAGAGGAAGGGGAGGAAGAAAGTCTTTTATCGACAAGATTATATCAAAATATGAATATTTTGTTCCTCAACGAACAAGATCTTGAAAACCAAAGCCTCAACCTTCCTTTCAAGAGAACTTTGAAACGAAGACAGTTGAAAAACTAGCAGACAACATTGAGGATCGAGCAAGTGCAATAGGGGAACAAACAGAAGAAACCATGGATGGGTATAGTGAACAATCGCACCATCAAGAACAGGTAGGTCTTAAAGAAGAGGTAAATGATGAAAACTCTTTTTCTACCTTAGGATTTCGTATTGTTGATCTTCCTAGAGGAGTAGCTCCCATGAAGAATATTCCACTTTCATCTTTACCTAACTTTCATGGATTATCTTCTGAAGATCCTGATGAATTCCTTTTCGAGTTTGACATATTATGCAGAAGTTATGAGTACATTTCCAATGCTAAAAAATTAAAGCTATTTCTAGAAACATTAAAGGGAAATGCATTAAGATGGTTCATGAATCTTGGAGGTCATGTAATCACAACATGGGATCAGATGAAACATAAATTTCTACACAAATATCAAGACTATTGTTGATCAAGAGAAAAAAGAGAGGAACTATTCAAGATGATACAGAAAGAGGATGAAAATATTGAGGACTTTTTGGAAAGGCTACAGTATAATCTACAATGATCCAGTCACCCCGATGTAAGTAAAGATATTCTTAAAAAAATATCATTAAAAGGAGTAAGGGATGACTATCTAGATATGCTGAATATGATTGGTAAAATGGACATATCTAAAGAATCATATGATGAAATTGTTAACCTTTGTAAAAGATGTTCAAGAGGAGATGCAAGGAATAGATCAAACAACAAGGATACCACATTTTCAAGAGTTCAGAAATCAACCAGTGGAGGAACAACAAGAGTTGAAATAGGTAATTTACTTGAGGATTTTAAAACTGAAATGTTAAGTTCTTTTTCTTCACAAATTGACACCTTGCAGATTAAAAAGAAACAAGCCGAAGCAGAAGTGGCTCTGTCTATCTTTTGTTCCAAATGCAGAGAAAAGCACCCACTAAGGGAATGCCCATTGGACAAAAATCCAATTTGCACCCTTTGTGATAAGGATCATGAAAATCAACAATACCCTTCTTTACCAGGAATCAAAGCAACATTACAACTAACCAATGAAGAAGCTAAAGCTATCTATCTATTGACACAGAGAAGGCAACGACAACCACAAGGACAAGGTATGAATCCTAATATGCCATTTACATCTTCTAATTGTTGGAATAATTATCCTTCTTTTAGTCAAGCAAATTACCCTCCCTTTAATCAAATGCAATACCCACCCTTCAATCAAATGAATTACCCACCCATGCAACAAACAAACCCTTCCTTTGTAGACCCAACAATATGGACACCTTGGCCTTCACAACAACAACCTTACCTTAACCAATGGAATCTAAATTGGAGAGGTCAACAACCCCCATTCCCAAATCAATTTCCTCAATTTCAATCACAATTCCAACAAACACTCCCTTTACCATCAGGTGCTCCACTGAATAATCAAATGATGTGGCCCCAACTACCTATACAACCTAACCTAACCCCAATAATAAGGCTGTACAATGTATTGATATTCAAAACCCACCTATACTTTTTGTTTTCCCTACATAATGCAATGATATTCATTTACTATCTGGGAAAATAGTAGAACCTATCATTGATGATGTTACCTCTTCTGATTCCGATAAAGAAGAAATAAAAAAACATGATTCACCTGAAGATGTACAACCATCTTCAAATACTGTTGCTGAAACAACAGAACCACCATTCCCTGAGCATTTACCCTTGACTAAAACTCATGAGCCACCTGCTTGCAATCTTCTAGGGGAATTACAAAATCTCTATGTCAAAATTCCACTATTACAAGAACTAAGAGATGTACCAATTTATGCCAGAACTATGCAAGACATTTGTGTTAAGAAACCCAGTAGGAAAACTAAAGATCCCCTCACAGTTCATGTCATGGGTGATTTGTCTGCACTAATGTCGGGTAAATCTCCTCCAGTTAAATATGGTGATCCTAACCATCCTACTATAATAGTGAAAATTGAAAAAATAATAATTCATCGAGGTCTAGTAGACTTAAGCGCTGCTATCAATATTATGACTCTTGAAACTTCACAACTGTTACAACTGAAGAATGAAATCAGAGACACCCCAGCCATTCTAGAATTAGTTGATCGTTCTACAATCAAACTGAAAGGAGTTATTGAAGACCTAATAATCTCAGTTGAGTCCTGGAATTATCCAGCTGACTTTGTGGTATTACAACCTAAAACAAATTTGGGGGGTCATCCTTTAATTTTGGGTAGGCCTTGGCTAGCCACAGCAGATGCCTTTATCAGTTATAGATTTGATTCAATGACAATTTCCAATGGATATGAGACCAAACAGCTTACTCTCTACCCTCACTCTACACCCTTGATTAATAATGACAATTCCTTATGGGTTGACTATGATGATAAAACTACTCAACCTATCTTGACTATCAGACAAGCCTTAAGCCTTAAATATGCCACTTAGGCTGAAGTAATTAATAATTTTATTTGTGAACCCTCCTCTGTGACTCCAGAAACACATAATCAACTAGCTGCACTTTTGGAGTCAGATACCCAAGAAAATCTTAACTCTGAAGACTTACCTCAAACATCAGTTACCATCTCTTCTAAAAGTATACCAGTAGAAATTGAACTTGGCAAAACACTGAATATAAACCCCAACTTGACATTTGCTTAAACACAACAATTAATGAAGTTACTTCTTGAACATAAGGAAGCATTTGCATGGGACTATACAGATATGAAGGGAATCTCTCCTGAATTATGTACTCATCGTATCTATATCAAGGAAGATTGTTGACCAATCTGCCAATCTCAACGACGAATGAACCCTAATTTAAGAGAAATTCTTAAAGAAGAACTTCAAAAATTGCTTAATGCGGGCTTTATATATCCTATATCTGACAGTGAATGAGTTTCCCCGTTAGTAATAGTTCCTAAGAAAAACGGGAAATGGAGAGAGTGTGTAGATTATATAGCCTTAAATAAATCCACTCAAAATGATCACTTTCTATTACCATTCATTGATCAGGTGTTAGATAGTTAATCAGGGAAGAAATTCTCCTCTTTCTTAGATGGTTTCAGTGGGTATAACCAGATCAAAATTGCACCCCAAGACCAAGACAAGACCACTTTTACTAGCCCCTACGGAACTTTTGCTTATAGAGTCCTCCCATTTGGACTATGTAATGCACCATCAACCTTTCAAAGAGTATTTATAGGAATCTTTTCTGATATGATTAATGACTCTATGGAAATTTTTATGGATGATTTTACCCCTTATGGTGTCTCTTTTGAGGAATCACTACAAAATCTTGAGAAAGTACTTAACTGATGTATACAAGCCCACCTCTCCTTAAGCACCAAAAAATGTTATATGATGATGAGTGAAGGAGTGGTACTTGGACATTTTATTTCATCTCAAGGAATTCAGGTAGATCCATCCAAGATACAATTCATTGAGAACCTTCCTATTCCCAAAACCTAAACAGATGTGAGAAGTTTCTTAGGACATGCTGGATACTATAGAAGATTTATCAATTTTTTTTCCAAAATAACTTCTCCTTTGTTTGTGTTACTTATGAAAAATGTTGAATTCAAGTGGACTAATCTTTTCCAGGAATCATTTGATGCACTCAAATATCAGTTATCTCCAACTCCTATTCTAAGGGGACCTGATTGGGCACTTCCCTTTCATATATCCTCTGATGCTTCAGATACTCCAATAGGAGCTATCTCGGGACAAGAATAAAATCATCTCCATTATGCTATCTACTTCATTAGCGAGAATATGAGTCCTCCTGAACTTAACTATACAGTTACCAAAAATGAATTTTTAGCAGTTATCTATGCTATTAATAAATTTCGACATTACATCATTGGCTATTCTACTTTTGTCCATACAGATCACTCAACTATTAAATATTTAATGAACAAATCTGTCACAAATGCTTAAGTCACCAGATGGTTACTATTATTACAAGAATTTGATATTACAATTGTAGATCTACCAGGAAAAGAAAATGTAGTTGTTGATTTTCTTTCTCGGTTAACACCTGATGATAATACTCCAGTAGATGATTCCTTTTTTGATGCATATTTATTTGCAGTATCTGCTAACTCACCATGGTATGCAGACATTGCTAATTATTTGGTTGCAGGGAAGTTACCACCACACCTATCCCACCGAGAGGAAAGAAAAATTATTCAACAAAGTGCTCAGTATAGTTGGATAAATGGGTGTCTTTTCTACACAACACTTGATCAAGAAATCCGAAGATGCATTAGAGAATATGAGGTTTATGATTTACTACAAGCTTGTCATCATGGCCCTTATGGAGGGCATTTTGTTGATAAAAGAATGACACATAAAATTCTCAGGATGGGTTATTATTGGCCCTCACTTTTTAAAGATACAAAGAAATATGTTCGAGCCTGTGATAACTGTCAAAGAATGGGTCAACCTAATCATAGAGATGAAATTCCATTAAACCCCCAGGTAGTACTCGAACCATTTGAAAGATGGGCCTTAGACTTTGTAGGACCCATTAACCCTCCATCCAATAAATTTTTTTATATATTAGTCTTCACAGATTATATGACCAAATGGGTGGAGGCTAAAGCACTCCAGAGAGCTACTGAAGAAACTGTTATAGATTTTTTATTTGAAGATATATTTGTCAGATTTGGAGTCGCTAGAGAATTAGTCACAGATGGAGGACCTCCTTTCACCTCTCATGCTTTTAAAGCCACCCTTCAAAAATATCATATTCATCATAGAATGACTACACCATGCCACCCCCAAGCTAATGGATAGGTGGAAAGCACAAACAAAGTAATATAATCCATTCTCACAAAAACGGTGAAGGAAAACCGGAAGGATTGGTCAAAGGCTCCCTGAAGCATTATGGGCTTACAAAACTACCTGGAGAAATACTACAAGATTCTCCCCCTATGAATTAGTTTATGGAAAAAGTGTTGTCTTTCCTATGGAATTTGAAATCAAAACCTTAAGGACTGCTTTAGTTGTTAACCTTGATTTGAATGATGCAAAGGCAGCCAGGTTGCAACAACTTAATGAATTGGATGAAAAAAGATTAGATGCCATTCACCAGAAAACTATGATTCAACAACAAAAAACAAAATGGCATGATAAAATCATCAAGCATAAGCAATTCCAAAATGGTAATTGGGCTTTATTGTGTGATTCTCGGTTTAAAGAATTTCAAGAGAAACTACGTACAAGATGGCTAGGACCTTATGAAGTGGATACTATTTTCCCCAATGGAACAGTAAGGCTCCTAACAATTGATGACTCTAAAACATCATTATTAGTGAATGGTCATCATCTCCGTTATACCAGCGTCCCATTTCCAAAGAAGATTTTAAGGCCACATGTGTGGTAGATTCACATTATCTCCTTTTAGAGGAGCCTCCTACCCCTCATTGCATTTAGTTTTTCTGAATTTTATTTCTTTAGTATTAGATTAAATTTCTTTTACTAATAATCCCTACAAAGTGATGGCATGTTACAATTGATTCTTTTGCAGATTGTCAATCCAGAAAAGGCCTACCAAGAAAGGACAATCTTACTACAAGCAGATCCAAGCTTCATCTTGTGAAGCATTTCTCCCTCTTTCTTCAATCCATTCATTTTAATTTCCCATTCAACATCCCCATCATTCATCCTCTCTCATTTTTTTTCCTTTCCATTCCTTGTCCCCATTTTCTCATTGTTGAAACACCACTCTTCAGCAACATTTTTCCCCATTTTCCCATTGCTGAAACACCACTCTTCAACAACATTTTTCCCCATTTTCCCATTACTGAAACACCACTCTTCAACAACTTTTTTTTTTCCCATTTTCCCATTGATGAAACACCACTATTCAACAACATTTTCCCAAACACCACTCTTCAGCAACATTTTCCCCCATTTTCCCATTGCTGAAACACCACTCTTCAGCAAAATTTTCCCCTTTTTTCCCGTTGCTAAAACACCATTTCTTCAACAATATTTTCCATTGTTGAAACATCACTCCTCAACAACATTTTTCCATTCTTATCCTGTTGCTGAAACACCACTTTTTTAGTATTACCCATTTTTTCCGTTGCTAAGACATGACTATTCAACATTTCCTGTCATAAAAACATCTTCTTCAGCTCTTTCACTCTCACTTCTCCTATTTTTCATACTACATTCTGTCATTTCACTACCTTATCCTGTGATTAAACAAACCCTTGATACAATTTTTCTCGTAATTCCAAAGTTTCTCCCATGATTACTGCAGATCTATTATGAACAGGCACTATATTTTTCGAAGTACGAATCAAAGGTAAAGATGAGGTATGTAAACTTTATATGTAAATACAATTGAAATATGGCTAATGAGAAGATCCCAATTCATTATTACCATACACTTAAAGTCATTTTAGCCATAGTTGGGGGGGGAATATCGAAATTTTATGCCGTCATTTCACACGAACTGACTACCGTCACTTCTTTTTTACCCATTATCTCGTCTTTTCACCATCATTTACATGCCCTCATCCGCAAAACTTACTATGTTTGGGTGCGGTTACTTGGCTCTATGAATGTGCATTTTACTGAGTTGAATAGCTATGGGAGGCCATGTTATACGATACAAACCCACCAGGACAACCCTACTAGAATTGTATCCAGAATTTTACCAAATCTTTCAGCAGGCAGGCTGGCTAGGTTATTTTCAGAGGCTCCAGGGATTTGATCAACAACAAGTTCTTCAATTTGCTCGAAATCTTCAAGAAGACCATTTTATTGTTCAAGGGGTTCAAATTCCAGCCAAAGAGGATGATATAGTACAGGTTTTGGGTCTTCCCATCACTGGCATTCATTGGTTCAGCCGCAAACACATTATTCTTAATGCCGAGCAGAATTTTCTCTTGCCGGGAGAATAAGTTGAGCCTAAATCTTGGGGTGTTTGACTTAGCTCGTTGTCGCCTCCTTAGCTGAAAGTTGCAGAGTTTGTCAAGCACTACCTTACTTGTGAAGGCCGATACCAGGTAGTTTACTAGTACGACTTTGTCTTGTTATGTCATTTATGACATGCTACACTGGTGAATATTCCTTACTATCTACTCAGATGTCTTAAGAATATGTCACATTATTGTAGACAGGCTAAAAATCCCATTCTTTCCCTCACCCATAACCGTCTCGTTCAATTACTCATCCAAAAGGGTTTTTCCCAACAAAACCCTCTCCTAAACAATCCACCCATAAACCCTTAGGAAGCTGTTGAACATCCTGAAAATCCTCATGAAGAGCAACCACAAAACCTTCTTGACCTTCTGGAAATACCTATTAATCTACCTAAAGATCAAACTGATCCAATTAACCCTCCTACCATACCAATTCCACCCCACAATTTACCAGAATCATATACTCCTACTGTTCATATCCTTAGCGATGATTTTGAAGTAGATAAACCTGATAACCCTCCCTGCTCCATCACTGAGGAAAAACCCACTCACAAAAGAAAGAAGAAAACTACTACTTTTCCTGCCTTTCTACCTAAAAAATGAACGAGTGATTCAACCAAAGAAGAAACTACTTCCACAACCCTAAACCCCCAACCCATTTTGCTAAAAGCCCATACACCTTCACCTTCCCAAATCCCAGAATTTTTACCTGTTCAACCCACAGGCACTGAAATATAAGAACCAGAGGTCTAGAGTGCTGCAACATCATTTTATTTACATCAAGTAGATGTCACACAAGAACCAGCTACTCATTCAGTAGTTGTCACACAAGAACCAACTACTCATTCAATAACTTTTACACAAGAACCAGCTATAGCTATTACACAAGAATCAACTACAACTGAAACACAAGAACCAATTGTTGACTTTATTCTTGACATACAAGAATCAGATGCCCTGGGTACTGCAACATCATTTTCTTTACATCAAGTAGTTGTCACACAAGAACCAGCTACTTATTTAGTAGTTGTTACACACGAACCGACTATAGTTGTTACACATGAACTAGCTACAACTGAAACACAAGAACCAACTGCTGACTTTATTCCTGAAATACAAGAATTACATGCCCAGGGTGCTACAACACTATTTTCTTTACATCCAGTAGCTGTCACACAAGAACTAGCTACTCATTCAGTAGTTGTCACATGAGAACCAGCTACTCATTCAGTAGTTGTTACACAAGAACCAGCTATAACTGTTACACAAGAACCAACTATAGCTGAAACACAAGAACCAACTGCTGAATTTATTCCTAACATACAAGAATGAGATGCCTAGGGTACTGCAACATCATTTTCTTTACATCAAGTAGTTTTCACACAAGAACCAACTACTGATTTAGTAGATGTCACACAAGAACCAACTACTCATTCAGTAGATGTTACATAAGAACCAGCTATAGCTGTTACACAAGAACCAACTATAGTTGAAACACAAGAACCAGCGGTTGACTTTATTCCTGAAATACAAGAATCACATGCCTAGGGTGCTACAACACTATTTTCTTTACATCAAATAGTTGAAACACAAGAATCAACTACTGATTTTGTAGCTTCTCCACAAGAACCAACTATTGAGGTTGTGACCGTTACATAAAAAACAATCACCCCTCTTGATACACCTATGACAGATCAATAACCAGAACCAACAACGGCTTTTCTCTTACAAGAGAATGAGTTTCTAAGATAAGAACTAGAAGCTTACAAGCAAGAGCTAGTAATGGCAAAGGAATCCTATGACAGGGAACTTAATTTGTATACCTTAGCTCATGTAGCGGTCATGGCAGAGAAAAACACAAAAGATGTTCCGTATAGAGAGTATATGTGCAGCCAATGTGGGGATATTTATGATCAAGCAAGCTAGAAAGTGGTTCAAATCCCAATTCCTGGAGCTTCCCCTGCACCTTTGACTTTTGAAGTTAAAAAAGAGTAACGCCCTACTGTTACACAAGAACTAGTAGGACCTTCAAAAATTCGAAAAAGAAAATCTAATCTATAGGAACCCTGGCCTACAACAACTGTTAAATTTGAAGCTCTTGTTTTCATTAGTAAAGCTACTCAAACTCTGCCTATTGATGAATCTGCCCCTCCTGGCAAGATTAGTACCCCTACTTTTGTGGAACAAGCCACTTAGACTCTACCTCATCCTACCACTTGCGATGCTGGAACACAAACTCAACCATGGAATGAGCAGGTAATAATGAACAAATGGAAAAAGGAGTCCGCTATTACATAGGACAAAAGTTTGTAGGAGCACAAACTACTTTGGTTGAACCACATGTATTCAAACTGGGAAGCTTTGAAGCAAACACGCAAAGAATCTCATGCCCATAAGAAGCAGAATAAGGAGTTAAAAAGAAAATTGCTCCTGATGTTCAATCTGGTACAAATATTGTTGGCTGCTAGGAAACCATTCTCAAATTACTCTTTTTTCCTTACAGAACGACTTGGATTCTTTCACATGAAATCAATCAAAGAAGGAAGACCCTATGCAATGTTCAAACTAGAAGATTTTTTTTTAAATTTTGCAGAAGACTCTACTATTGATCAACATCTACTATGTGAGTTAGATCTTCATAATGAAGCCATTCCTGAGAACATACAACTTAATCTTAATCCTCTTGTTGGTGATATCCATATTTGGGAACTCGCCTCCTTCCTTGCCAACCAGATTACGTGGAAGAATAATTTTCTAGCTGCCAGGCATAATGAAGATAACTGTCTCCTTTGGATACGGCTAGAACCATAGAACGTTGCCACATTCGTTGCAGAATATTATCATTTTTTGAAGAAACAAGGGGTGATTCAACATATGCAGCAACTACAGGCAATAATACTTCAGGATTGTCAACAGTTTATTAAATCCACAGAGACTGTTGCCCTAAAATCAAATAACATGTTTTGGCAACAATCTTCTGAGAAAATGCAGGAGCACAATCCCTTTAGTCCTACCAATCTTGAAACAACAATCTTCTGGGTACCCAGTTACATCAAATGTGTCCAACAATGCGTTGAAAATTGGATAGGTTATCAGTTCCATTTTCCCATTATGTGGATGCCAGCAGAGAAGTATCAAGTTCATCATAGGTTGCCCAATAAGATTTAAGCAACAGCCTGGCAAAGGCTACAACATGTTCAAGGATTCAGAGCATCAACAGACAGTACTTTCTACAGCTACTGCTTAAGTAATTTGCACGCCTAGAGTCAATATCCAGATTTTGATTCAGATTGAATTTGCCTAAAGACATGCAACCTTTTTAGTTTGGGGGGATGTTAGGACCCTATAATGTACCTTTTTTCTCATACCTTTTGCTATCATTACTTCCTTTTCCTGCTCATATTTAAGCTTACATTATCACCTTAATCTATTTTTCCAAAAGTATATAATGTTTCTTCTCTTTGTTATATGTTTAACTTGTTTTACATGTAATTTTACTTACTTTCATACTTAGCCATTAATCAGAAATATATAGTTTCTAAAACAATTTGAAGACTGTAGTTAATATATCATTGCTGCTTGAAGACCACGTAGCTGAAACAGTCAAACAATATGCAAATCCCGTTGATGAAATAGTCCGTGATTTGCGATGCTGAAATAGTATTTCACATACAACAGTAACAAGAAAAGATAATTAAGGAGCTGTTACAGTGGCTGCAACAACTGTACCTCAAGCCAACACCATTACAACCATCATTGCTGCTTGAAGACCATGTTGTTGAAACAGTCAAACAGTACGCAAATCCCATTGTTGAAACAGTCGATGATTTGCAATGATGAAAAAATATTTCACATACAGTAGTAACAAGAAAAGATAATTAAAGGAGTTGTTACACTGGCCGCAACAACTGTACCTCAAGCCAACACCATTACAGCCACTGTAACAACATTTTTCTATGGAAGATCATAATATCTTATTCTAGCATAGAAGATTAGATCATATTAAGAATAGGATTTGTATGTACACATGTAAGTTTATGAAGGGGATTCTCCTCTTTAAATAGGGGAGAAATCAACATTAGAGGGGAGATTACGAAAGGCTTAGCTAGAAGGGAATTACAAAGAAGAAGTTTGTTCACTTTTGATATTGTAACTTGTCACATTGGACAGATGAATAAAAGATCATTCTGAGCATTTCTTCTTAGTTCCTTTCATTTATGGAGAATCTTGTGAGAATGAGAGGAACCTCCTTCTTCACAAGATTCAACCATTATTTTTTGTAGTGTGTTAAGTATTGTTTTTATTCATGCCTTGTTAAAACTCTGTTTCAGCTGATTGTTGCATTGTTTTCATACAATTCATTCCTGGGTAATTGTTGATCAATTTGATTGGTAATTTTGTTTGCAGAATGAGTTTATGAAAGTGTGATAGTCAGAGACAGGTGCTGAAGATTCCTACTTTAGGGAATAGGGTCCTATTCTCTGTTACATAATAGTTAGTCTTCTTTGTTGTGTGCTGAAAGGTTCGTTTTCCCTAGGTTGTTGTTTCTTAATATAATCTAGGATTCTTCTGATAATTATTTTCCTTTGAATCTTGAATTCTACAATAGATAGATTGCTTTTACTGTAATTCAAAGTAGAACTTCAATATGTTCAAAACAAGGTGTGATTAGTGAAACTTTTACTACAACTTTGGATTTCTTTTGAGATTGAGCATATACAGTGTGTGATTTCCTTTGAAATAAACAGACTTCCCTGGGTTGACAATTTATGTAACACTTGATTGTTTTAATTAATAAACAATTATAGTGACCAACAGTAACTATAGTATTAGACCCAATCTTATCTTTGAAATAACTGATGGCTATTGTTTAGGAGTTCGACGAACATTTGTCTGGGTTGCTAATCTCCAAATGTAAAATTAAATTCACCATGTGTTTGAGTTTACATGCCATGTTTTTTCCTCAACTACTCCTCAACATTATTGTTTGTACTATTTAAGTGTTAGTTTTTTTTTTTCTTATTTACTGTGAGAAAATGATTGAATCTGTTACTGTCACTTTGTTGTAACATTTATTTTTATGCAACAGACACAAAGTTTTTACTATAATTTTGGTGTAGCATTTATTTTATGTAACACACAAAGAGCTGTTATTGTCATTTTGTTGTAGCATTTTTTTAATATAAGAGAGAGGTGTTGTTATTTTTTGTAGATTTTTTTATGTAACACATAGTTGTGTTGTTGTATTTTTTTTGAAACAGGGTATTTAAACATTTTGTTTTACTTGGAATTTTTTTGTGGTTTTGGGAATTTCTTTTGGACAAGATCTAAGTTTGTTGGGTTTTATTTAACTTTATTTTAAGTCCATTGTGCTAAGATATTTCATTGGGTATTAGAGCAGGTTGATTACAACCCCTTTTTTTAATGTTGGGGAAGGAGAAAAAGGTCCAAATTTAAAATGCAGTACCACACCAAATTCCTCTTTATAGTGGGGAAAACAGTGAGTACTAGTGTGTGAAGATGATAACTTTTCTTATCTCACAAGATTTATGGATTATTTTTTATGAAGGTTACACAAAGACAACTAATCAAGATACCTACAATGCTCTCTCTATTGATCAAAAGACAAAGTTGAAGGAGAACAAGTAAAAGGATGCCAAATCTTTGTTCATCCTTCAAACTAGAATTGACTTCATAGTGTTTCCAAATATTACAAAATGTAGTAAGTCTCATGATGCTTTGGAAACCTTGGAGAAGGAATAAAATGGACTTGTAAAGGTAAAAGTTACCAAACTCCAATTGCTGAGAAGCGTTTTTGAATATCTTATTGTAAAAAATGAAAGTTTTGAATCTTTTATTACTAGAGTTCAAAATATTGTGAATGTTATTCATGATCATGGTGAATCTCTTGAATATAGGAGGATTGTTGAAATTTTTTTAGAAGTCTTCCTAAGAAATTTGATCTCGTCACTATTTCTATAGAGGATTCAATGGATTTATCACAACTAAACCTTGTTTATCTTTTTGGAATATTTCAACTACATGAAGACATGTTAAAAAATAACGAGGAAGCTTAGGATGAATATTTCCAAATAAATCTTAAGGTTTATGACATGAAGAAAAAATATTCCAGTACCATGAATGATGCTTATACTTTTTCTTGATCATCAAATAGAGAAGGTAGAGGTCGTGGAAGAGCTAGATGAAGAGGAGGTCATGGTAGAGGAAGAATCAACAACCTATGGAGAGGTAAATTTCACTGCAATTATTGTAATAAAGATGGTCACCTTGAAATCTATTGGTTTAAGAAGAAAAGAGACATCTCTCAAGAAACTTTTAGTAAAGATGAAGGTGAAAACTCTCAAACTTTGTTTCTCGCCTATAACAGTTTTGATGCAAAAGATGATTTTGTATGGTATTTAGATAGTGGCTTCTCAAATCACATGTCAGGAAACACAAACTTGTTTGTAAAGTTAGATGAGAGTGTGAAGGGGAAGGTAAAATTTAGCAATGATAATGAGGCATAAATAAGGGGAAAATGTACCATTCCCATAAAAGTAAATAATGGAAGTATTATGTATATACATGATACTTTGTTTGTTTCAAGTTTAAAGCATAATTTGATTAGCATAGGGCAACTAAATTCTAAAAACTACAAGACTATTTTTGAATGGAAGTTTTGTAAGAGTTTTAACAACAATGGTCTTGTTGTTGAAGTTCCTATGACAAATAATAAGGATTTTTTGTTAAGTATGGATTCATGTGTAGCTTGCTTGAAGGAATTAGTTCATGAGTGTTGGTTATGGAACAAGAGGTTTGGACACCTTAATTTTGGATCTCTTTCCTTCATGCAAAAGAAGAACTTGGTAAAAGGTTTTCCTTCATCCATAGATCGATATACTAAAATATTTGAAGGTTGTGCAATAGGGAAGCATCATAGATATAGATTTCCTCATAATCATTTTAGAGAAAGTAAACCTTTGGCCTTAGTACATGCAGATATTTGTGGCCCCATGTAGACTTTATCTCTCAAAAAGAATATATATGTTCTTCTCTTTGTAGATGATTTTTCAAGGATGTCTTGGGTCTATTTCTTAAGTGATAAATCTGAAGATTTTAGCTTCTTTCAAAAATGTAAGGCACTTGCTAAAAAAGAATCAAGATACTATTTGAAAGTATTGGGAATTGATTGAGGTGGAGAATTCACCTCTAATGAATTCAAAGAATTTTTTTTCTTACATGGAATCAAGAAGGATTTAACTACTGCATGTACTCCTCAACAAAATGGAGTAGCAGAGAAAGAGAGGAAAAACATAACAATTGTAGAGATGGCCTGATGTATATTAAAAGAAATATGTTTTTCAAGCATGTATTGGGAAGATGTAGTCCATACAACTACATATATCCTCAATAGAATTCATACAAAAATGGTAAAAAATTCTACTCCTTATGAAGCTTGGTTTTGTAGAAAACCAACTATTTCTCATCTGAAAATTGTTGGGTTTGCATGCTTTCTTCAAATTCTTGCACAACAAAGACATAAATTATATGGAAAATCAGTGAAATGTATTTTTATTGAATATTTAGAAGAAGAAAAGGATAAATAGGTGTTATGATCCACTTACTGATAATTCTTGAATATTATTTAAGATGTGATATTTGATGAAAGGGGAATTTATCTCAAGAATGAAGGAGAAAATAAAGTGATTACTCCACATATTCAAAATTTAATTTTTGATAACAATGATCAGTTTTTTCATTCCTCTAATGTAAGAAAAGCATGCTCACCTTAATATTCTTTGATACCAATATATCATATTGATACACAAGCAACACCTTCATCTAGTCCTCTTATAAAAACAAGAAGTTTGAAGGAGATATATGAGACATCTAGGTATACTCGTGATAATTTTTCTCTTTTTTATTATGCTCATGTTGAACCTTTTAATTTTAAAGAAGCTTGTACTGATGAGCCATGGGTGCAATACATGGAACATATGATGTCACATATTGAAAAAAATGATACGTGGGAGCTAGTTGAACTTCCTCAAGGAAAATCCACTATTTCATTAACGTGGATTTACAGGATAAAATTTAATATGGATGGAAGTATTTCAAAGTATAAGGCACGTTTAGTTGCAAAAGGATGTGAAACAAGAAGGAATTGACTATGAGGAAATGTTTTATCCTATAGCAAGACTTGAAACTATAAGAACTTTGCTTTCGATTGCATCTGAATTAAAGTTAACAATTTAACAGATGGATGTTAAATCTTATTTCTTAAATGGATATTTGAAGGTAGAAGTTTATTTTGAAAAACCTCAAGGATTCTTTGTTAAATATAAATAATATAAGGTTTATAGGCTTAAAAAGAATCTTTATGGTCTTAAACAAGTCCCTAGAGCTTGGTACTCTAGAATTGATAACTATATTCACTATCATGACTTTGTTAAATGCCCTTCTGAAAGTAGATTATACAAAAAGGTTGTGGGAATGGATTTCATCATTGTTTTCTTATATGTAGATGACTTAATTTTTATGAGCACCTCACCCTCACTAGTGAAGGTGTTGAAAGAGAAAATGTAATCTGAATTTGATATGTCTAATTTAGGGGAAATGGAATATTTTCTTGGTATGAAAATCAAACAAATAGTTTCATGTTTATCTATTTTTCAATCCAAATATGTTGAAGACTTGTTGAAGAGGTTTAACATCCAAGGTTGTAAACCTATAAGAACTCCCTTAGTTGTTTGGAGTAAATTGATGGAGGAAGATGAAACTCCCCTTTGTAATGCCACTCTTTAAATATATTTGATTGGTCGTATTATGTTTGTGACAACCATTAGACCAGAAATCATGTTTTTTGTAAGTTTGGTTGCTATGTTAATGCATCAACCTCATGAGTCTCATTGGCGGGAAGCCAAAAGAGTCCTCAAATATGTAAGTGGAAATTTGTTTTGGATTGTTTTACAATGCTACTAATTATTCCAATGTTGTAGCATACACAGATGCATATTCAGAAGGTTTCTTGGATGATCAAAAGATAACTTCTCGATATGATTTTCTCTTTTGAGGAGATCTTATTTCTTGGATAAACAAAAATAAATCCATTGTTTCTCTATATACAGTTGAAGCAATGGATATTGAAACATCATCAACAAGTACACAAACCATTTGGATGGAAATATTTTTTAAAGACTTGGGGATGAAATTCAATAAGTCAATCAAAGTCCATTTTGATAATCAAAGCACAATATCCATGACAAAGAATCATATATTCCATGATAGGATCAAACATAATGATATTCAATATCATTTCATTTGAGATCTTGTACACAAACAATTTATCTCTTTCGAATTTTGTTGATCTAAAGATAAACTCATAGAAATTTTTACTAAGGCTCTTCCAGAGGATAAATTAGAATATCTTAGACTGGTGGGAATTAAAAAAATTGACATTAAGTTGGAGATTGAAATAATTGATGCCTACTTTTTAGGCAGTCAACAAACATCTGGTTGGGTTTCTAAAATTCATATGTAAAACTAAATTTTCCATGTGTTTGAGTTTACCTTCCAGGTTTTTTAGCCTCAACGACTCCTCAACGTTCTTTCTTGTGTTATTTAATTCTTAGTTTGTTTCTTCTTATTTACTGTGAGAAAATGATCAAATTTGTCAATGTCACTTTATTGTAGCATTTTTTTTATGTAACAGACAAAGAGTTGTTATTGTAATTTTGGTGTAGCATTTTTTTTATGCAACACACAAAGAGTTGTTACTCTCATTTTGTTGTAGAATTTTTTTGTTTAATATAGAGGTGAATGATTTTGGTCATCTTGGTGATGTATTAAAAATGGTGTATTCATGCTCCCAACAAGGACTTTTTGCCTGAGAAAAGTGGATCCTGTCTCTTTCCAAAAACATGTTTTCAAAGTG
>JZKD02S1911316.1:252638-276200 GCA_000966675.3 Picea glauca
TTTTTTTTTTTTTTGAAAATAGTTTATTTAAACACGGTATTTCTTTACTCGACAAGTTTTTTTGGTTTTAGTAATTTCTTCTAGACATTATCTAAGTTTGTTGGGTTTGATATAATTATCATTTAATTCCATTGTGCTCATATATTTAAAACATGAGAAATTTTCCCAACCTACCATGCAATGAATTTACCGACTAACCACTTGAAAACCAAATTCAATTCCTTCTAGTGATTTTTCATAGATTTGATAATCATCCTTGGATTCTGAATCCAATAAGTGAAATATCCTGGAATAATATATCTCACATCCAATATTATAAACCATATATTATTTTTTTTCAAATCCCCCAGTAGATCAGACACTACAAGGGAAACCCCAAAAATATTTAAATTCTTTAAACCCCACCTTCTAGCCTCATTAGGCTTTGCTAGGACCCACCACTTAATCAAGGGAATTTTTTTATACTGCAATTTTCTTGACCATAGATGATCCAGGTTGATATTGGTGGCCACCCACCTGTTCCATATTCCAACTGGTTCATCTAGACAATTTTCAATTCAACACGTTTCTCTGTAATGGGAACATTTCGTTGTAATTGTGGGTTCTATACTTGCGGGATGTCTTGAAGCCATAAAAAAAATCCAGGTGGATATTGATGGCCTCCCACCTATTCCAATTGGCTTATTTTGTAAGTTTTCATGTCAATACATCTTTATGTACTTCCATTGTCATTTTGGGGCTCTAAATAATGTTTTCTTGGATTTCCACAGTCAAACTATAGGCAGAGTCAAATTTTGATGGAATAATGCATATTTTTCTAATATACCTTTCCAACGAGATATCACACACCTAAAACGGAGATCATATGGAAAATTTACAACCCCAATAAGTTAATGTACTAACTTACCCCAATGGGGCCCACATGAACTTTGGTGTTTCATCTCCTAGGGTTAGGTTTCTATATGTTTAGTGTTTTGGAATTCATGTTTATCATAAAAATGACTTCAAAGCCTCATTATAATTATATCCTTGTGAATGAGCATAGCCGTCTCATCTATTCTAAGAGATAAAGTTTCCACCATTATAACGAGACTTGCACTTTGTATTTTTACAGTCTCTTTACAATTCTTTCATTAATAGAAATCATGTATTGTTCTATTTCTCTGTTTCTGGAAATTTTCATGACTATTTCATTGCAATATCTCTTATTTCATTTAGTTCCGAAAATAATATGGATCATTGGTATCAGAGTAGGCTACTCTTGATCATTTTGCAGTGCATGTCCTCGATGAGGTTTGAGTATATCTAGTTGGGCCTCGAGCTTCTCTCTCTTGAGGAAAATCACTCTTACATGCCCAAGAAAACCTCGATGGTGGCAGAAAATAAAAAGTGGAGTAGAATATTCTATTAACTTGTTGCTTGAGAAGGCTCTCGTGCGAGAGAGGGACAAAGTGATGGATAATTTTTCACACATCCTTCAACACTTTAAGGTACAATTTAATTTTGATATTCCCATATTTTAAGGTAAGATAGATGCAAATTCCCTAGAAAAATGGTTAAATCTATTAGAAGGTTGTTTCTTTGTTCAAATTTTTTTCGACAGGGAAAATATCATGTTTTCACTCGTCAAGTCTCTCCCCCATGTCAAACATTGGTGGGAAACTTACTAGGAGAAAATTTCCCCAGAGGAATTTGGAATATATGGGGTTGAGCCCACTTGGGATGTTTTTTGTGGATGCAGTCAAGGAACAATACTACTCTGTTCATAACTATGAAAACCAGTACATGATATGGACCACAATGTGGCAAGAGAAGATCCAAACAGTGTCAGAGCTCATAAATACTTTCCATACCTTGCGCACGAACCTGGGTATCAAACAGTCTGAGTGACATCTGGTTCTGAAATATTGTGGGGTGATACATAGGTACATCCAAAATGAATTGGATTTCCTAAACATGTCGTCATTGGGAGCTGCCTATCGATATGTTGTCAAAAAACAAATGGGAATTTGAGTCTGCAAGTACACAACAACCAAAGCATGGTAAAGAAGACACTAACCAACAACCTCTAGACAACCAGTCCAAGACACAAGAAAAAAAGGGTAAAGGAAAGAAGAAGAATCACACTGGGAAGTGGTGTGACTTGCACAAAATACCATGGTACAACATTGATGAATTTTTCTTGAAAAATCATTGGTGGTTGAGGTCAAAGACACAGAGCCAAACCCTGATTCAGAATCTGATCTAGAAAGTATTGAAAACAAACAGATCATCGACAGAGACCCCACTGCTATTGTCGTGACCACTACAATTCAACCAGAAGAACTAGTAGATCCTGAATAGGGGGAAAACCTCTTCCATTCATAGATGTGGGTGAAGGGGACCCCATTGCATTTCGTTGTTGATAACGACAAATAGAAGAACCTCATATCAAATAGGGTCGTCAAACAATTGGGGTTGTCGAAAAAACCACACCCACAACCATACAACATTGGGTGGCTTCACCATGGACGAGATCTTTGTGTCAGCCAACATGGTCTCCTAGATTATTTCATCTAACCCTTCAAGGATGAGGTAGTGTGTGATTTTTCCCCTCTTGATGTCTGTGATGTTTTTTTTGGCCAACCATATATGTGGAAACACCATGTTCTTTATGAGTCTAGATCCTGTAGTGTCATTATTACTTTGATAGGACAACTCTATCGGATACCAGAGATAGCTCTGACTACTGTTCCACGAAAATAGTACCGCAAGGTAATCACTCATACTGAAAAATTCATCCTTTTTAGAGTCTATTCAAAGGATGCAAAGAAGGCCACTATAACCACTACATCGTCAACACCTTCTATCCAGTAAAAACAGATTGCCAAAGAGAAAAAAGATATTGTTTCTTCACCTATAATGGTTCCTACACAATTCCCTGTAAAACCCAGATAGAACAAGTTGGTGGATCATATTAAACCCCGCTAGGAACAAGTTCATGACAACCTTCCACAATTTAAGCATTGCAACTTCTCCAACAAGGCACACAACTCGCTAAGATTCAGATTCAAAAAACCTTTCCCCTCTTTCCGAGGCACTCAATGCAATGGAGACCATTTCTTCCTAAGGGTGGAGGATTGATCCAGGTGGATATTGGTGGCCACCCACCTGTTCCATATTCCAACTGACTTATCGGAACAATTTTCAATTCAACATTTCTCTGTAATGGGGACATTTATTTGTAATTTTGGGTTCTATACTTACAAGGCTATTTGGAAGCCCTACACAACATCCAGGTGGATATTAGTGGCCTCCCACCTATTCCAACTGGATTATTTTGGAAGTTTTCATGTCATTACATCTTTTTGTACTTTCAGGTCCATTTTGGGGCTCTAAATTGTGTTTTCTTGGCTTGCCACAGTCAACTTGTAGACAAATTCATATTTTGATGTCATAATGCGTAGTTATCGAAAATACCTTTGCAACAAGCTATCGTGTTCCTAAAATGAAGATTGTATGAAAAAGTTACGACCCCATGAAGTTAATGTACTAACTTACCCCAACGCGACCCACATGACTTTTGGCGTTTCATTTCCTAGGGTTAGTTTTTTGGATGTCTAGGGTTTTGGTATTCATGTTTATGATAAAAATTCCTTTAGAGCCTCATTGTAATGATCTTCTTGTGAATGAGCATAGCCGTCACATCTCTTCTCAAAGATAAATCTGCTGCCATTCTAGAAAGTTTTACACTCTATATTTTTATAGTCTCTTTACAATTCTTTCATTAATATAAACCATGTATCGATGTATTTCTTTGTTCCTGGAAATTTTCATGAGTATTTCATTGTAATATCTCTTTTTTCATTTCATTCCAAAAATAATCTAGATCAATAGAAATATGAAATAGACCTACCTAATCCTCTCTAATACCCATTTCCATATATTTCATAGTGCATGTCAGAAACCAAAATTTCTTCCAAAATAGATTTTACTAGAGTAATATAGACTCCAATAAATAACAAATTCTTTAAGTAATGAGTTATCCTTGACTCAATTTCACAAAGAAATCATCCCCAATAATCTTTTCGATATCCATCGTGGTTAAGAAAGAACCAAAGGTATTTGAAACATTAATTGAAAGGTAACAATGTGAAAGGAAAAATACAATACAAAGACTGACCTAATACCTCTCCAATCTCATGGAAAATCATTATAGATTTTTCCAAGTGCAACTCCATACTGGTAGTGTTATAGTATAAATCTAGAATGTCTTTCATTTTCTTGTCTTCCCTTCATGAGTCGTTTAGGAATAGAAGTGCATTATCTGCAAACAAAATATAAGATACAAACAAATTTCCTCCAATATTAGCATCTTTCACAAACCCCCCAAATTTTTTACCTCCATAATAGTTATGCATAAACCCTTCTACAACAATTAAAAACAAAAAGGGTGAAAGAGGATATCTTTTCCTGAGAACCCCTTAGGGATGGAAGAAATTTTATGATAACCCATTTATAAGGATGGAAAAGGAAAAATAGGAAATATGTAGCATACTCAACCACCCTTGTGCCTATTTGGATAATGGAGTAAGTGGAAATTTCATCTAATTTCCACCTACTTTCACCATAATTACCATATCTTTCACAATAATTACCATTACTTTGATACCAATTCAAAAGTTGACATGTTATATGATGTATCATACATGCAAAATGACATGCAAGATCATTGAATTAACATTCAACATTTAAAATTACAAATGCAAAAATATCCAATGACCCTAACAACATTTAACACATAAAAAACACATGTATCTATTCTCTAAGAACCACATGTATGGGTTTATTCTTCCCATGTATAATTTCCTTCATTTTTCTTAACTATGCATGTTGAAGAAATGATTTTCTACCTACAGAGGAGATAAAAGAATCATTTTTATAATCGAACCCTATACCAAATTTTTCCTCCAAGGACTCAAATGAGTTAACCCCCTTTCCTTTTCTAGGGCTCAAAACATGTTTTTGAATAGCTCCTTTTCTAGGCCCTATCTCCTTCAAGATCATCCTCATATGAACATGAACCTCCCCTACCATGAGATGACTCGACTTAAATCATCCCTTCAGAGGGAATAACACAACGATATTTATCCCCTAACAAAGACCTTTGAACTAAATTAGATTCCCTAAATAGTAGCTTGACATTCTCCTAAGGGTCTTGGATGAAGGTTTCTCTATGATATGTCTAGCTCTCTATATTTCCCAAATCTAGGTCAACTAACTTCAAAGGAGGTATTTCATTAGATATGAAAATTGTAGGCTCAAATGGCTCTAAGGTAGGAGGATCATGACTATACCTTGACCCATCTTGACCTGTTTAAGAGTCAACCCCGAAAAAATGAAAGCCAAAAGTAGGATCTGCACAATCCAAGGGTAGAGACTTACCAATGGTAGGAGAAGAGATAATCTAAGTTGAACCTCTAGGAACAAAATATTCCTCTTCATGAAACTTGAGATCCCCGATTTGATCATTGAGATATTTTTGGGTTTTTGGAAAAGGGTCCGTGACTTTCTCTTTGGCCAATTCACATTAAAGGCCCCTTCAAGAATCCTTAGGATCATAAGAAGTAAATATTAATCCTCAATCAAAAAATTCAATTTAAGAGTTGATTTTTTCCTTACCCCAATTCTAATTGTCCATCATTGTTGTTGAGAAACTAATTCTCTTATTTTTTTCCCAAATCCTTGGGGTAAAAGGAAACAAATGGTGTTGGGTAATATTCCCATAGAGATCACATCTTAAATAAAGGAATGCAAATATTTCATAATCTAGTAGTCGAATAAGAGCACAAGATCCAACAATAAAATCCCAAACCTCTAGCAACCTAGGAGTTATACGTGTCTTGACTAAAACCCTAGCCTTTTTATGACTTCAATTGGCCTAAACAGATAAATCGACATTTATAGTATTACCTAACACATCCCCCATACTTTTGAGAATATCCGCTTGCTATATCTCCCAAGGGAGCCCTAGTAAATTAATGCAGAGGGGAATAAAACTAGTGGGATCTCATTGAGGGTCAAAACAAGCCGAATAGGGATTCAATTATAAAAGCTCCAACCCAATAGCAATCACCTTGGAAAATATTTTGAGCCTCTTCATGACATCTAGAAATAAAACTAATATACCTTTGTGCCAAAATGTAGAAAATTGAAACATAACTTAGAAAAGGATTCTAGACCTTACTAATCCACGCACCATGATTTTGACTAGAAATAAAATGCTTGTAGAAGGAGCCTATAAGGGATTTCCAAAACAACATAACATTGTAGAATCATAAATAAGACACAATATTACTCAATTATAAATATATATTAAATTGCAAAAGGAAAAAATAAATATACATTATATGTTATTAGTGTACATTATATATTATTAGGGCATTTTTTTATGACATATATCTCCAACATTTAAAATCACACCCTCCATCTTTTAGCATAATTTAAAAAAATGTTCTACTAAATTTTATTTTTTTTCATTGACATGCACCCTCTCATCCTCTTATGTTCTTGATATTCACAACCATTCAAAACTTCTGGTGTGTAATATCACACTTTAAAACCAATACTCAATTAATTAATTAATGATATGTTAAATGATAATATAACAAAAAAAAATACATGGGAAGTTAGTCCCTACTAAGGAAATTGAGGATTTATATGGCATTAAAGTTTTATTACATTATAAATAAATATTAGTATTATAAAAATTAAGATTTAAAATTAAAAATACTTAATTAATGTGTAAATTGAGAATTTATATTGCATTAATATTTTATTACATTATAAATAAATATTAATATTATAAAAAATAAAATTTAAATTAAAAAATACTTAATTAATGTAACTATAGTTTAGATCTTATTCTTATATAGTATCATTATCATTATATAGAACTAAAGTCCATAAATCCAACTTTTCATATTCATTGTATCATTATCATTATATGGAACTAAGATCCATAAACCCAACTCTTCATATTCATTGGATAAGACACTACAAATATATCATAGAAACCTGGAAATTTGAAAAAATACATTAAAAAAGTGATTGCCCACTTCATCATTAAAGTGCCCATATGTAAAAGTGAATTATACAATGAACAATCACTAGGACCCACTTAATAATTTATTAAAAAAATAACACGGGATGAGAAATCTCCTCTTCCTTCATATTTACTCTTTCAAATTTCTTCATAAATAAAATAAAAATATTGACATGTTATTTTTTATTTTCAAAACATCTTTAATAAAATTATTTATTAAATTATTTTATTTATAATTTGTCTATCCTAAATTAATTATTGACATTCCCTTTTGTAAGATTTTGACATCAAATTGATATACTTGAAGATTTTGATATCAAATTGATATACTTGAGCATTTGAAAAATTAGTCACTTGTTTTTCATGTAAACGTACCAAAAAAACTCTATGTTACCAATTATTTTTTTAATAATTGAAAACGAAATTTTAATGCGTACATTTTTTATATTAGGATATCAATTCTATTTGATGCGTTATTAGTAGGGTTAATAAACTAAATTAATGATATTATGATATTTATATTGTCATTAGAATAAAAGAATAATAATAATAATAATAATAATATATTTTTAAGGTCACGGTCAAGCCACATCAGGAGTATGAGACCCCCTTGTTTGTGGAACAAGAGATCTCCTTAGGCCATCTATTTGACTAGTAAAGTCTAAAAAAGTATACATACTCTTAAGTACTTACCAAAACTCAAAACAGAAATATTCAGCTACTTAAGTTGGTTGTTTAGTAGAAATGCTGACAACACAGGGTGATTGAATGTGTATTTAATGCATTTTAATATATATATATATATATATATATATATATATATATATATTCCAACCACATGTTCTCGACCAAGTCTACATAAAAATTAAAGTTTGCAATCAATAAAAAAAATATATATTTTTTATTTTTTATTTTTTTTAATAAAAAACTTACAATTTATTTATGACATTTTATTTTAGTTAACAACGAAATAAAATATTTATAATAAAATATAAACTAATGTAAAGTCAAAGTTATGTTCATCTTACACTAACAACTATTTTTAATACATAACTGTTTTATAATTCATTTTAATATCTATATATTTTATACATAAGAACATTAAAAATACACAAAAACTTTACAGAAATATCTTATCAACTATGTATTACATTTTATCTAATAATAGTTTCTATGTATTACATTTTATATTCTTTACTTGTGATATCTTTTTGTAAAAACATTACATAAGGAATTGATATGGACAAGAGCTTTACAACAAGACATAGCTTTACAAAAAGACATAAAAAGTAATATAGAAACATTGAATCTATTAATGAAAAATGGATTTACCCTTCCTCTCATGGCTTTACATATCAAGAACTATGAATCTATTAAAGGTTGCTAAATTGACACTTTGACACTTTAAAGTTTAAGAATTATGAATTTATTAAAGGTTGATAGATTGACACTTTGAAGTATTTTTTATTTCTATGAAAACTTATATCAAAGTGAAATGAATCTATACTTAGAAGGAAGATTAAGAAAACCCAAAAATATGATAGCTATTATAAATAATATATATTATCTATAATAATCATAATTTATTTATATTATCTATTACCTATGTCTCTTAATTAATTAATATTGGAAAAACAGAAAGAAGATTTATATTGTATCACCCATTTCTCTTAATTAAAATTGGAAAAACAGAAAGAAGATTTTTATCTTGTATATCACCCATGTCTCTTAATTAAAATTGGAAAAACAGAAAGAAGATGATTTAACATGGGCAAAACAGAAAACCTAAAAATGAATAATAACATAATGGCACATATAAATAATGATTCTTACAGATAAGTCTTGCACATCTTATCCATAAGTAGCTAAAACGTGTATCTTTCTTTAGTCTACTATGGAAAAAGGCTACATATAGAGATGGCTCCATCTGTACACATGATTGATTAGAGAATGCAAGATTACCTGGTGAAAAGATTCTTGACTCTTCGCAAATGTTGAAGCCTGCACGCTTTCCTCTAATGAGAGAACTCGGGGCCTTAAATGGTATTATGGAAGTGACATCAAGTACGAGCCCTCTTGAAATATACCCGCAGCGTTTGACACCATTTTACTAGAATATATGTTAATTATTAATAAGTATTTCTAGAAATCATCGCACCAAAAAAAATTAAGTGAAATCTACAACTTAAGTGGAGATTGGGGATGATCTATCAACTCTTAATCTAAACTGGTTATTAAATTTAGATAATACTGTAGATATTGACACTGACTTGAATCAATATCAACCAGTTTTAATACTGTAAAATGATAATGGTTACTCACTTAAGCTAAACTGGTTATTAAATTTAGAGAATGACGTAGACAATGACATTGACTTGAATCAATATCAACCAGATTTATAAACTGTAAAATGATAACGGTTACTAACTTAAGTTAAACTGGTTATTAAATTTAGATAATGCTGTAGACAATGACACTGACTTGAATCAGATTTATACCAGATTTAATACTGTAAAATGAGAATGGTTATTAAATTTAAAGAATACTTTAAACAATGACACTAACTTGAATCAATATCAACCAGATTTAATATAACTAGGTTCTGAAACTTTAAAATGTATATTTACACAACTGACCTCGTTGTAAAAGTTCAAGAATATACATGTAGAGTTGACAAATAGGAAGCTAAAATAATAACCGGCCAATTACTGAAACTCTAAATATATAACCTCAAAAAGCATATTAGGACCAAATTAGATGGTTATTGTATGCTAATTGATATTTGAGAAGGTTGTTGCTGAGTATTAGTAAACTTATCCTATCATTGCCTCCACTTCAAGGTAGCGTTCAAGGGAGGATGGCATTTAAGAGAGAATGCTTATTGTTGGGTAGTGAATCTATCTTATTAAATTCTGTTTTATTGTTAATCATAGCTGAAGATAGGTATTGGAACTCATTATTTCATTATTAAGAATACTGGGAAGTTTCATACCTCAATGTAGTTTTCTTGGATTTGTGTATCAGAATCTGGGTCTTAGTAACACTAGGCTAAAAAAAAGTCAAAATGATATTAATGGAAAAAAAATGGATGGAGCATAGCGTCTGCAATGAGAAGGCCTCCTTTGGGTTCATCACTGAATCCAAGTTCGGCACGCCCATACCGAGTATCCCACCAAAATAATAAAAAAATCTCCCAGGAAGAATTATTTTACACAGTTGTCGGATAAGTCTCCCAACACCTGCACACACAACAACGCAGGAAGATATTATACTATGCACACGACAAATCTCCTAGCATCTGCACACACAACATGAGAGAGTTATTTTACACAGTTGTCAGATAAGTCTCTCAACACCTGCACACAAAACAACGCAGACACATATTATGCTATGCACGGAAATTTTGATGGTATAATAAACAAATTTTAGCACCCAGACAAATTTATGGTGTAATAAACAAATTTTAGCACCCAGGCAGACGTGAATAATAAAGTTGAAACGGTAGAGCTAAGAAACAAAAATATTGGCAAATATAAAATACCCAATCTTCATAGCCAAACAACCTGTGACTAGACTGATGCGTCACTTTATTAGGAGGCAGGTCGAATCATTTGCTCACAAATCACAAATATATGAAATAATAAAGATGGATCCGATCATACTTATTATTTTAGTTTTACAAATCCCAAATATATGAATTAATAAAGATGGATACATGGGCCGAATCGCGGTTGAGCGATAAGAGATTTGGAGTCAGCGTATTAATGGAAAAGAGGGCTGAGCCTGAATGATACTTGGAATCAACGTATTAATTGCAATTGCAGGGAGGGAAGGCAGAGGAAGGACTGTGGTCAATATCCAACCTGCTAGGAAGCGGTGAATGTTGGGTAGGTGGATTATACGTCGTTGGATCTGAAACATTTCATTTTTATAATTCACCTGCACCTTGCTTAGCAAGCTGATGTTTGTTTGAATAAAGGATCCACAAATGGTCACCACACAAATTGACCAGAATAATTTTCTACGTGTTTATACTCCTGGTTGATGCAAGACTGTCTTGTCAAAATGGTCTTAACTATTGTGCGAGATCAAGAGAAACTAATTCCTAACAATATTCAGAATATTAAAAAGGATATACATCACATAGTGTGTCTCTGACTTTATCCTAATACCTAAGATACATATTCATGTTATATCCTCATCGTATGACTTTAACCTAATACCTAAGATACATATTCACTTTATGGGGGAGTAATTTTTTTTAGTTACATTTATTGTATTTTTTTTTTTTATAGATGATATAGTTTTAAATTGTAGGTTGATTTAAAAATGTGATCTATTTTTTTGACTATCTGGGTTGATTTAAAATGGAGCAAAACCCCTAAAATAAGATTCTGAAATGCATAGAATTTTGATCCATACCAAACTCAAATTACCCCTAAAAATCTTATAGGATTGAGAGCCATTTTTTATTTGAAAAAAGAAAAAATTGTTCCCTAATGAACTTACTCCTTAACGTTATACTCCTTAACGTTATAGCCTCACGGTAACTTCAATGCTTTCAATAGGAGACACTCCTTTCCTCACTTCCTCGACGGACAGGCATCTTTTAACAAAGAGAAGATCCTCCTTAGACAAACGATCAACTTCCAGGTTAAGTTCCCTATAAATTTGAGAAAATGAAATGAACTCAAAACACAGAGAAATTTGCTTCCAGCTAATGACATACTGGCTTAAGAATGATATAATGAATTTGAGACTCATTTCTCATCCAATTAATAACCAAGACAGCGAGGCGCCATATGTTTCTCTTCAAAGCACAGCAAAAAATATATTTTAAAGCCAGTGACTCTGCCAAGTTATTTGACCTAGCCCTAACATGCCCTTTTAAGAGGAAGAAATAGACGTCTTAGAGGAAGAGAACACCTTCAACACTACACAAATCAGCATGCCTATTCCACGCACCATCGAAAAACGCCACGTAGATGATTACTCGATTTCCATATTTTGGATATGAAGGGTAGGCTAATGACGAGGCGTTGATCTGATCTTAGAGACCATAGCATTGACTCTAAAATGAATCTGGACAGGAAAAATAAACTTCCCTTGAAAATTTTATGGAAATCTAAATACTCCGACAAATAATGCATGGCAAAGTTCACAATTTCTCAAGTTTAGAGTTTTGAGACCAAGCTCTCAGACAGTATTCCACCGAATCCGCACACCAAACACTCCTTTGGCCTGTAATGGATTTTGATAGTTTCCGGACCTCCTAGGCATATGGACACCCTACCAACAATTGAAATATTAGTTCTTATGCTGCTCGAAATAAAAGGAAACGGAAGGTACCTGGTCCTTGTTTCCCGCTCCTTTTGAAATTATCCCACATTAGAACTTTGTTTCTTAGGACCAACGAAAGGAAATTGTGTCTGCTTAGGAGCCCAAAGGTTCCGAACCTTCTTATCAGGACTGGCCCTAGTCCTCTTGGTTAATGACGACAATCAACAAATTCCTGCCATCTATCGGCATCAGGCCCCACCAGACCCGAATCCTGAGATTGAAGATCAGGCCCCACCAGACCCAAATCCTGAGATTGAAGCCATCCTTGAGGAAATTCCTGCCATCTATCGGCATCAAGCCCCACCAGACCCAAATCCTGAGCTTGAAGCCAACCTTGAGAGGAGCGATCAGATTGCCCAACTGGTTCAGAGTATAGTAACCTCCCTACCTTAATAAATAACCCTAGTCCTCTGGGGAAAGGGCTCCCTGCAACCAACTATAGCGTCAAACCCAATCCTAACTTGAGATCTGTTTGCAATCCGAGATCTGTTTGAAACCGACCATGCAAGGAATTTACCAACCACTGGGAAACCGGAGTCATTGCCTTCCACTGATTTGTCACAGACTTGACGCTCGTGCTTGGATTCCGAATCCAATCAGTGAAAGAGCCTGGCATAATATATTTCACATCTAGTATTTTACACCATAGATTATCTTTCGTGAAATTCCCAATAGATGAGACACTACAAGAGAAACCCTAAAAATATTTAAATTCTTTAAACCCCACCTGCTAGTCTCATTACGCCTAGCTAGGACCTGCCACTTCACCAGGGGAATTTTGTCAGACTCCACTTTTCCAGACCATAGAAATCTAACATAGACATGCCTAATCCTCTATAATACTCCTTTCGAGATAGGTTCTAGTGCATGCTACAAACCGAAATTGCTTCCAAGATCGACTTATTTTTTACTGAAGTAAGATCGAGATAGGTTCTAGTGCATGCTAGAAACTGAAATTGCTTTCAAAATTGATTTTACTAAAGTAAAATAGGCTTCAATAAATAACCACTTGTTTCACTAGTGATTTATCCTTGTCTCAATTTCACAAATAAATCATCCCGAGTGATCTGTTTGATATAGCCATAAAATAAAAATAAAAAAACCAAGGTATTTGAAACCTTTCAAAGTGAAAGGAAAGATACAATATAGAGATTGAAACTAATATCTTTCCAATTTCATGGAGAATCATTGTGGATTTTGGTAAGTATAATTCCACATTGGTAGTCTTATAGCATAAATTTAGAATGACTTTTATTTTCTTTGCTTTCTTTCATGAGACATTTAGGAATAGAAGCCCATGATCTACAAACAAATATAAGATATTTAAACAAATAGCCTCCAATAATGAAATCTTTTACAAACCCCTATAAAATTTTACCACCATAATAATTATGCATAAAACCTATGTAATAATTAGAAACAAAAGGGGTGAAAGAGTACAACATTGTCTAAGATCCACATAGAGATTAAAGAAATTAAAGAAAGGATGACCCAGGAAAAGAGGAAATACTACCCATTATCCACTCTCTAGATTACCCAACCACCCCTATTCATGTTGGAATGGTGGACTACATAGAAATTTTATCAAATTTCCACCACTTTCACCATAATTACCACTACTTTGATACCATTTCAAATTATGACATGTTATATGATTCATCATGCATGCAAAATGAAAAGAAAACCCATTCAATTAACATTCAACATTTCAAATTACACATGAATAATCGTTCAATGACTCTAGCAACATCTAACACATAAAATACACAACATAAATAGCATAGAGACAAATATAAGCCACAACACTTATCCTTTGTGGAAGCACCAACTAGTTGTGAACCTTAGAATTTTTTCCTAACCATTGACTCTGCTACTCTAGTTGCTTGAGCAATAGGTCACCCCTTAGTTGGCACTATGAMTCCASAAAGGCAATGATTCCCTAAAGGCCARCTATGGTTTGAYAATCAATACAAGTAGAAAACTARGCCAAGGTACAAAATTCCTACAACAATTCCAACCRATCAATTYTCATTCCCTTATCATGCACAATCCAAGGAAGGGGGYCCTCTTTCCTCTGCAGTRCCTCARATTGTCCCCCTTCGCTTYTAGTKCTSTAGMACAAGYCAGACATGAAGTATCTAWGTTATGGCTSCAACAACTCCATCTACACTAATGGAGTCTTCACATACTCTCCATTCCTCACACAATGGAAACCTACCCACASAATTATCAATCCAAGGMTTCCACCTTAACCAAGGAAACCAAATGAGAATTTTCCATTGTCATCAAGCATAATTCACCGAGAATTCTTAATATTTTTGGATACCTCTAGCCTCTCATAGGTTCCACACAACTTGAATTTAGGAATGCGCTAGAATCATGGTGGAATGGTTTATAGTGAACATCAAAATGGTACATTTTCCATTAGTCTTAAACATAGGTATGCATGCCTCTTTTCCAACATGTTGCAGTCAAGGATCGACTTTCCCACCACTTTGGAACTTGTCTTCATGCATTAGGAACTTAGGATATATTTTGAGATTATGAATTAGGCTGGGAATATTTTAATATATTTTTGGCTTAGCCCCCTTCCTAAGCCTATTAGCCCCTTCACCTTCCCTCTCATGGAATATTATCATGCCATACTCTTTATCTATTTGGTCTATAATGTTGATCTATTTTTATCAAGTAGAATATATGTACAAAATGCATTGTTAGGATGTTCAACCAAAATCATATAGGCTCCCTCACTCAATATCATATTGGCTCACTAGCCTATATATCATATGTACACATACATATTACAACTTGGGGAACAAGTTGGGGTATTACAATCCACTTGACCATTGACACATTGAAACCTACTTGCAAAAAAAACAACCTCAAATACACCCATTTCACACATCCCCTATCTTGAAAGATCAAAGAAAGACCTTGCCGCACTACCATGTCCTTTTTGCATCTCCCAAATAGTGTTAACCTACATCCTGTTGTTTGTGAATTTGTGGAAAAGTTTTGTATTTTCGTATCTACATTCAATTCAAATTGATTTACTCTTTTGATGGAATTTTATTCTATTTGAGCCAAGAATTGTGCTATCTTTTATTCTAACCGAATGAGTCTACTCTTCAAATCCTTGTTGGAAACACCATTAAAAACTTGGTTATAAACATCAACAATATGTTCTTCAATTTCATTGATATTTTTCTCACTTTATTCTTATTTGGCATGGATTCATAAATTTATTTCCTTTTTGAATTTCATAAGGGTTTTTTCCAACTTTGAACTAGTTTTGTCCCTTGAAGATGTATAACATCCTTGTCACTTCAAATGCACCGATTATTGAAATTTCAAATCCTCAAGCCATGTTTCTTTGAATTTGAAATGGGAGGCTAATTTAGGCTTCGTTGTATATATTTGGAAGATAATTAGCATATGGTCTGACCCTCCACCTATATCCACCCAATCCCTCAAATTGAGTACGATAGTTATAAGAAATCCAAATATGAGGAAATGATCAAGCCACTTAGAAATGACAGCTTTGTCAGTCCTATTATTGCGCTAGGAATGCACCAAATTCCTTTGGGAAATATATGTCTCATTGTCCTCTTTGATCTTATAAATAAAATAGCATGCCATACAATCTAACCTTGAAGACAAACCCCAAACCTACAAAATGACTAAAGGTGAAATTAATTTCCCCTTCGATTACAACATTGCCATGATGGATACATACCAAGAAAAGTGAACTATTGAAAATTACTATCTACCTTCATAACGATGATACATTTAAATGACTAGAAGATTCAAACCAAGTTCCTTGATTTGAAATATTTTCCATATACTTGAAACAATTAGAGGTGAATTTACCAAGGACACTAAATTCCTCACACTAAATTCCTCCAACCAGGCAAAAGTCTACCAGAGATTCCTTCAACATTTAATGCCAAAAAACACAAATCCTTCAAAAAATTACTTAATAAATTAATGATTTGATGACCCTCACCCATTGTCTCTGGAAAAAAAAAATATATAGATGTTGAAATTTTACCAAATGGGCCAAAGCTAGTGCTTTTGGGTTACTATCCAAACCCCTTATATTTAAGGCCATAACATTGATTTTAGAAGTTGACTTGGGGTTGTCTCTTCCCTAAGAACCCCATGGATGGATTTATTCTTTCCTTGTATAATACACTTCATTTTTATTAACTTTGCATGTTGAAGATAAGATTTTGTACCTATAAAAGAGCTAAAAGGATAATTTTTATAATCAAACCCTAGACCAAATTGTTCCTCCAAGGACTCAAATGACTTTCCCCATTTCCTTTTCTAGGTCTTGAAGAATATTTTTTAAATGAAGATGAGGCCAAATATCCTTCAAGACCATCCTCATCTAAACATGAACCTACCCTACCATGAGATGACTTAAATTAAATCACTTCTTGAGAGGAAATATCACGCAGATATCTATCCCCTAATAAAGACCTTTGACCTAAGTTAAATTCCCTAAGTAGTAGATTGACCTTCTCCTTAGGGTCTTGGATGAAGGCTTCTCTCGAAAATGGCCATCTCTTTGGATTTCCCAAACCTAGGTCAACCAACTTCAAAGGAGGTATTTCATTAGATATGAAAATCGTAGGTTCAAATGGCTCTAAGGTAGGAGGATCCTGACTAGANGACTGGCCCTAGTCCTCTTGGTTAATGACGACAATCAACAAATTCCTGCCATCTATCGGCATCAGGCCCCACCAGACCCGAATCCTGAGATTGAAGATCAGGCCCCACCAGACCCGAAGCCATCCTTGAGGAAATTCCTGCCATCTATCGGCATCAAGCCCCAGCAGACCCAAATCCTGAGCTTGAAGCCATACCAGATATAAGAGCGATCAGATTGCCCACCTGGTTCAGAGTATAGTAACCTCCCTACCTTTATAAATAACCCTAGTCCTCTGGGGGAAAGGGCTCCCGGCAACCAACTATAGCGTCAAACCCAATCCTAACTTGAGATCTGTTTGCAATCCGAGATCTGTTTGCAACCCACCATGCAAGGAATTTACCAACCACTGGGAAACCAGAGTCAATGCCTTCCACTGATTTGTCACAGACTTGACGCTCGTGCTTGGATTCCGAATCCAATCAGTGAAAGAGCCTGGCATAATATATTTTACATCTAATATTCTACACCATAGATTATCTTTCGTGAAATTCCCAATAGATGAGACACTACAAGAGAAACCCTAAAAATATTTAGGGTCTTTAAACCCCACCTGCCAGTCTCATTACGCCTAGCTAGGACCTGCCACTTCACCAGGGGAATTTTGTCAGACTCCACTTTTCCAGACCATAGAAATCTAACATAGACCTGCCTAATCCTCTATAATACTCCTTTCGAGATAGGTTCTAGTGCATGCTACAAACTGAAATTGCTTCCAAAATTGACTTATTTTTTACTAAAGTAAGATCGAGATAGGTTCTAGTGCAGGCTAGAAACTGAAATTGCTTTCAAAATTGATTTTACTAAAGTAAAATAGGCTTCAATAAATAACCACTTGTTTTACTAGTGAGTTATCCTTGCCTCAAATTCACAAATAAATCATCCCGAGTGATCTGTTTGATATAGCCATCAAATTTAAAAAAAAACAAACAAGGTATTTGAAACCTTCATTGAAAGGTAAAAAAGTGAAAGGAAAAATACAATAGAGATTGAAACTAATATCTTTCCAATTTCATGGAAAATTATTGTGGATTTTGGTAAGTATAATTCCACATTGGTAGTCTTATAGCATAAATCTAGAATGACTTTTATTTTCTTTGCTTTCTTTCATGAGACATTTAGGAATAGAAACCCATGATCTACAAACAAATATAAGATATCTAAACAAATAGCCTCCAATAATAAAATCTTTTACAAACCTTCATAAAATTTTACCACCATAATAATTATGCATAAAACCTATGTAACAATTAGAAACAAAAGGGGTGAAAGAGTACAACATTGTCTAAGATCCCCATAGAGATTGAAGAAATTTTATGGTGACCCATTTATAAGGATGGCTAAGGACAAGAGGAAATACTACCCATTATCCACTCTCTAGAATACCCAACCACCCCTATTCATGTTGGAATGGTGGAGTACATAGAAATATTATCCAATTTCCACCACTTTCACCATAATTACCACTACTTTGATACCATTTCAAATTATGACATGTTATATGATTCATCATGCATGCAAAATGACAAGAAAACCCATTCGATTAACATTCAACATTTCAAATTACACATGAATAATCGTTCAATGACTCTAGAAACATCTAACACATAAAATACATAACATAAATAGCATAGAGACAAATATAAACCACAACACTTATCCTTTGTGGAAGCACCAACTAGTTGTGAACCTTAGAATTTTTTCCTAACCATTGACTCTGCTACTCTAGTTGCTTGAGCAATAGGTCACCCCTTAGTTGGCACTATGAATCCAGAAAGGCAATGATTCCCTAAAGGCCAGCTATGGTTTGACAATCAATACAAGTAGAAAACTAGGCCAAGGTACAAAATTCCTACAACAATTCCAACCGATCAATTTTCATTCCCTTATCATGCACAATCCAAGGAAGGGGGCCCTCTTTCCTCTGCAGTACCTCAGATTGTCCCCCTTCGCTTCTAGTGCTGTAGAACAAGTCAGACATGAAGTATCTATGTTATGGCTGCAACAACTCCATCTACACTAATGGAGTCTTCACATACTCTCCATTCCTCACACAATGGAAACCTACCCACAGAATTATCAATCCAAGGATTCCACCTTAACCAAGGAAACCAAATGAGAATTTTCCATTGTCATCAAGCATAATTCACCGAGAATTCTTAATATTTTTGGATACCTCTAGCCTCTCATAGGTTCCACACAACTTGAATTTAGGAATGTGCTAGAATCATGGTGGAATGGTTTATAGTGAACATCAAAATGGTACATTTTCCATTAGTCTCAAACATAGGTATGTATGCCTCTTTTCCAACATGTGGCAATCAAGGATCAACTTTCCCACCACTTTGGAACTCCTCTTCATGCATTAGGAACTTAGGATATATTTTGAGATTATGAATTAGGCTGGGAATAATTTAATATATATTTGGCTTAGCCCCCTTCCTAAGCTTCTTAGCCCCTTCACCTTCCCTCTCATGGAATATTAGCATGCCATACTCTTTATCTATTTGGTCTATAATGTTAATCTATTTTTATCAAGTAGAATATATGTACAAAATGAATTATTAGGATGTTCAACCAAAATCATACAGGTTGTCTCGCTCAATACCGTATTGGCTCACTAGCCTATATATCATATGTACACATACATATTACAACTTGGGGATCAAGTTGGGGTATTACAATCCACTTGACCATTGACACATTGAAACCTACTTGCAAAAAAACCAACCTCAAATACACCCATTTCAAACATCCCCTATCTTGAAAGATCAAAGAAAGACCTTGCCGCACTACCATGTCCTTTTTGCATCTCCCAAATAGTGTTAACCTACATCCTGTTGTTTGCGAATTTGTGGAAAAGTTTTGTATTTTCGTATCTACATTCAATTCAAAATGCTTTTCTCTTTTGATGACATTTTTCTTCTATTTGAGCCAAGAATTGTGCTATTTTTTATTCTAACCAAATAAGTCTACTCTTCAAATCCTTGTTGGAAACACCATTAAAAACTTCGTTATAAACATCAATATGTTCTTCAATTTCATTGATATTTTTCTCACTTTATTATTATTTTCCATGGATTCATAAATTTATTGCCTTTTCCAATTTCATAAGGGTTTTTTCCAACTTTGAACTAGTTTTCTCCCTTGAAGATGTATAACATCCTTGTCACTTCAAATGCACCGATTATTGAAATTTCAAATCCTCAAGCCATGTTGCTTTGAATTTGAAATGGGTGGCTAATTTAGGGTTCGTTGTATATATTTGGAAGATAATTAGCATATGGTCTGACCCTCCACCTATATCCACCCAATCCCTCAAATTGAGTACCATAGTTATAAAAAATCCAAATATGAGGAAATGATCAAGCCACTTAGAAATGACAGCTTTGTCAATGCTATTATTGCACTAAGAATCCACCAAATTCCTTTGGGAAATATATGTCTCATTGTCCTCTTTGATCTTATAAATAAAATAGCACGCCATACAATCTAACCTTGAAGAAAAACCCCAAACCTACAAAATGACTAAAGGTGAAATTAATTTCCCCTTCGATTACAACATTGTCATGATGGATACATACCAAGAAAAGTGAACTATTGAAAATTACTATCTACCTTCATAAAAATGATACATTTAAATGACTAGAAGCTTCAAACCAAGTTCCTTGATTTGAAATATTTTCCATATACTTGAAACAATTAGAGGTGAATTTACCAAGGACACTAAATTCCTCCAACCAGGCAAAAGACTACCAGAGATCCCTTCAACATTTAATGCCAAAAAACACAAATCCTTCAAAAAAACACTTCATAAATTAATGATTTGATGAACCTCACCCATTGTCTCTAGAAACAAAAAAATATATAGATGTTGAAATTTTACCAAATGAGCCAAAGCTAGTGCTTTTGGGTTACTAGCCAAACCCCTTATATTTAAGGCCATAACGGTCATTTTAGAAGTTGACTTGGGGTTATCTCTTCTCTAAGAACCCCACGGATGGATTTATTCTTTCCTTGTATAATACGCTTCATTTTTATTAACTTTGCATGTTGAAGATAAGATTTTGTACCTATAAAAGAGATAAAATGATATTTTTTTATAATCAAACCGTAGACCAAATTGTTCCTCCAAGGACTGAAATGACTTTCCCCATTTCCTTTTCTAGGTCTTGAAGAATATTTTTTAAATGAAGATGAGGCCAAATATCCTTCAAGACCATCCTCATCTAAACATAAACCTACCCTACCAAGAGATGACTTAAATTAAATCACTTCTTGAGAGGGAATATCATGTAGATATCTATCCCCTAATAAAGACCTTTGACCTAAATTAAATTCCGTAAGTAGTAGATTGACCTTCTCCTTAGGGTCTTGGATGAAGGCTTCTCTCGGAGATGGCCATCTCTTTGGATTTCCCAAACCTAGGTCAACCAACTTCAAAGGAGGTATTTCATTAGATATGAAAATCGTAGGTTCAAATGGCTCTAAGGTAGGAGGATCCTGACTAGATATTGACCCATCCTAACCTACTATAGATCCACCCACCAAAGAAAGAAAGACAAATGAAGGATCTGCACAAACCAAGTGTAGATACTTACCAATGGTAGGAGAAGACATAATTTGAAATTTGAACCTCTAGGAAGAAAATATTTTTCTTCATGAAACTTGATATCCCAAATTTGATCATTGATACATTTTTGAGATTTTGGAAAAGGGTCCATAAATTTCTTCATGAATGGCCCCTCCAAGTATCCTTGCGATCATAAGGAGTAAATTTTAATCGTGCATCAATAAATTCCATTTGAGAGTTGACGTTTTCCTTACCTCGAGTCCATCCACCCATCATTGTTGTTGAGAGCTAATTCTCTTCTTGTTCTCCCAAATCCTTAGGGTAAAAGGAAACATATAGTGCTTGATAACATGCCCATAGAGATCACATCCTAAATAAAGGAATGAAACTCTTTCATAATCCAGTAGCTAACTAAAAGCACAATATCCAAGAGAAAAATCCCAAACCTAGCTAGCAACCTAGGAGTTATACCCATCTTGATGAAAACCCTAGCCACTTTACAAATTAAACTAGCCTAAGCAAATAAATCGACATCTACAGTCTCAAGTGACAAGTCCCCAATACTTTTGAGAATAGTCTTTGACTATAGCTCCTAAGGGAATAAATGCACATAGAAATAAAACTTATTGGGAGTCAAAACAAGCTATCTAGGAATTCAATGATAAAAATGTCAACCAAATACCAAACACCTTGGAGGATCTTGTCACTTAGCCTCTTCAGGAAATCTAAAAAGGAAAGATATCTACCTTTGAGCGAAAAAGGAGGAAAATGGGACATAACCTAGAAAAGGATTCTAGACATTACTAATCCACTTATCAAGATTTTTAATAGAATTCTTGTGAAACCATCCTATAATGATTTCCAAAACAACACAACATTTTAGAATTATAAACATGACACAATATTACTCAATTATAAACATACTTTAAATTAAAAAAGGAAAAAAATTATACATTATATATCAGTGGAACATATGTATCGATAGTGGTGGTAAACTCTAAACTCTAATAGGGATCATCTGGGATTGTCATCTATTTGAATGGATAGGTTTTCTTCTTTTTAGAAGTCACAGCTTCAAATCCACATAAGATAGAGTAAACAGAAAAATTAAAAAAATCAATATTTACACATATTTTTGGATTTTCAGTTTTCACATATATATTTTTGGATTTTCTGTTTTCACCTATATATATTTTTGGATTTTTGAGATACGCCTCTTCGTGATTGCAAAGCCTGCATCAGATTGGTTAAAACCAGGACGAAATCAATGGCGTTTCTATAAATTCGAACTACCTCAAAATATGTTAAAGACATTTTGTAATAGGAACGCATAACTACAGTCTGCGAAGTAAAGAACTGTGAGAATTACTGTAAGAATACCTTTGCCTTTTGTAGTCGAAAAGTACAGGCGTCATTGTGAGCTCACAATCATTGTCACAGTCATGCAGCGAACACTAAACTGTAAGGAGCAATCGCTGAGCAACTCTCCTTTGGCGGATGTGTAATAGACTACCACCACCATAATCATTTATGAAGATGGGTGTAGCATTCTTACTATAAGCCCTTACTCCTGCCCGCCAATGGAGAGTTACCCCGCAAATGGTCACCACACAAATTGATCATAATAATTTTCTACCAGCTTCCACTCCTGGTTGATACCGATCAAGAGAGATTTTGGGTATTTAATCCCTTCAGAAAAAGGGATATCCATAATAACAGTGAAGTATATACCTGGAGAAGATGGACGTAATCAATAGTTTCAAAGATCGAGATCAAGAAGGAATACGGTACAATGCTATGAATCTTCGCTCTTTAACGATTCTCCGCATCTTCGTGTCTTTTCCTCTGGGT
>JZKD02S1911316.1:300221-320197 GCA_000966675.3 Picea glauca
CTTTCGCGATATAAAAATTGACTTCCAGACTTCTACATCAACCCTCTTTCGTGTTACATAGTATGCACTCAAAATTTCTTATCAATAAAATTTTTTTGTCCAGATCTCATGTCTCCTCGAAAACCCTTGTCAGTTTATTTCGAAGCTCATCCAACCACTTTCCACAACCATTTCTTGAAATATCTTCCACGGATCATCGGGTTTGCGAGTTCAGACAATTTCCAATTCCTAGTCGTTGTTTTTTGTGCCCTCCACCTTTGCACTTCTTTCCAAGTATATGCAATAAGTATATAAATTCTCCAGAAACATGTAGAAAATATATTACCAGGAAATAGAATATCTATTATAGATGTAAATATATTATCCCTTCTTTCTTGTCTTCTATACTTAACCAAATTCTCACTTATATTTTCCCTATACTTTATCTTTCTCGTCACTTAGTCTTTTTTTCTAAAAATGTCTAGCTGCATAGGTTGGTCAACTTTTGGGAGCACATTTACACTCATGATTTTATATCGCAACTCCAACTGACCACATCCCCTTTCCATACCCAACCACTTCTCCCACCGTGGATTCCTAGGAAGGCGGGCTGTAGATTTCACTTCTATTATTCAGTGACCTGCAAACAATATGCTCACTTCCACAATATACAAATTTACAACCAGACTCACATCATACTATCTTCCGTATTACAGTCTACCTATCATGCCCTCTTTTGTGGTACACATTTTTCACTGAAAACTTCTGAGACATACAATTTGACTGTCGGGTCCTCGTGTCTCCTGTGAAACTATTGTCACCCCATTTTTAATCCCATCTGTCTGCTTTCCATACTTCACCATTTCTTCGAATTTCTTTCATGCATTGTTGGGTTGGCAGGTTCAAGAAATATCCAATTCCTAATCATTGTTTCATGTGCCCACACCCTTTACATTTAGCAACTAGAAAGTATATACAAGATCTTATTTCTAAGTATGCAACTAACAAGCATTAATGCTAAACTATTATTTGAGGATATCTCCCATTAATATGCATAAAACCAAAATATCTACATGGTTATATTATCCCTTCCGAGTGCTAATTTCAAAACTCATGTAATGTCATTTGTGCTTCGTCAGGTTCGTGCGTTCATGAAATCTTCAATCCTGAATTCCCTATTCCATACTTAGCCACTTTCTCGAAATTCCACAAATATACAAACCGATCGTTGAACTGCCCCATAATGCTCTCTTTCATTTTATACGTTTTTCAATGAAAAATTTAGATACATTTAATTTGACCATTGGACACTCACCTCTCCTCAGTATCCTTCGTAACCCTATTTTGAATCCAGTCCGACCACTTTTTAGACCTTGCCATTCTTTCCTTGCTCTTCCCCATCTCCGTGACCTTCACATTTGTCTCTAATAAAATTATATATATATCTTGTTTCTAAATATGCAATTAGTGACCTTTAATTCTAACATCTCATCGTGCAGGAACCCTATAGATTTTCATTAATGGGCTAAAGGATCAAGGAGATATCCTATTGATACACATTAAACCAAGATTTGTGGAGGGTTATATTATGCCTTCTGAGTGTTGATTTCAAAATCATGAAATGTCATTCGCATGTCGTTGGGTTGGTACGTTCACAAAACCTCAAATCCTTAATTTCTCTTCACTGTACCCTCCACCTTCTCACTTCTAAATATGAAATAAGTAAGATTTAATGCTAGCATCTCATCATGCAACACCCATAAATATTGTCATTAATGAGTGAAAATCTCAAGAATCTTTCCCATTCATAAGCATTAAACCAACATTTGTGGAGAGTTACATTATTGCCTCCATTGTTCATTTCAACCATCGTCTAGAGAAAATGAACGTTCTCATAAACCTATGGCATCAACTTGACATCAATTATGTGGAGATATAGTGAGCATATTCAGGTGTGAGGACCAAAACTTATAGTGGTCCAGGGCATATTCTTATTACTGATCCCCTGCCACCCAGAATGAAGGAATTTGGACCTCTGGGATTGCTCATGTAGGTTTTGTCCTTGAAGTTTTTGACTGTAAGGAGCTGGTCTCTTGGTGCACTGATAAATTTATTTCATACAAAAGAATTATTCCATTGTGGGACCGATCTTCTATTTCTTTTTCACCTCAGGTCTTTCACAAGATGTTGCAATTGTCAGAGCCAACATTGTCGTTCAAAGGATATGATTGCAAGTAGTTCCTAAGAAAGAATAATAATGGGTTGGACCTCTTTCCCTAGTTCTTGGAAGACCTTATGGTAGTTCCTAAAGATATCAAAAGCTTGCAGGTTAGTTCATTTATAAATCCATCTCGGGAAATTGCCTGGTTGTTTACAAGAATAATGGGACAGGAGTCCACAACAACTATTTCCTAGATGACTCTTTATATTTTGTATTTCATAGTCAATGAACATGCCATTTTTGATTGGGGAAAGATAATTTCCCATGAAATATGTTCCCAATTGTCAATATTAAAAAAGAAGAAGAAATTTTATATGTCATCTTACTTGGTTTTTGCAATAACATATTGTTGGCAGTTTCCAAAACTGTCTCTCTCAAAGAATGTCAACTGGGAATTCAACCCAGTAACGTTTTCGTACTGGGCCTTGTGGAAGCACAAGGCCTCCCACTTTTTTTATGAGGTTTTTCATGAATTTGTGTATGTTTTCAAAGTTTTTCTATTAGGATAATATTCTCCCCACATATCTGACTAGACAACCAGGTTTTTAGATAGGAAGGGGGCACTTGAACATATGGATAATTAAACTATGATAAGGATTTTTGGCTCCAGGGAAAAACCTGCTCTCCTTCCATGTCACATTATGGAAAAAAAAATTGTTGCAGAAGTAGCAAGGCAATACAACTACTGGTTGCATCTATTCCAAGAGAAGAGAAAAAACTAGTTCATTCCTATGCCTTGGAAAGTCGGGGACATTGTGTTGAAAAACATCAAAAAAATTAACGAAATTGTAGCCCATTTTAGCAACTTGGACATAAGATATGCTGAAATCCTAAGAGAGTTCAACCCCAATAATTTTTTTTACAGAATTTACAAACACTTGGCTTTGACAATTATTTTTTCAAAAAACACCTGCCCGAAAACAAATACACGGATGACAACGCTCCTATTTTTTATGCCAGGGACCTAGACACACTACAAAGCACCACTAACTTGTACAAGAAATAGGGAAAATTCTTTGGTGAGAAGAGTGTTCAATCGACAGATAACACTCCCAAAAGTATGACATCTCGGACCATCGCTCCAATGACCCACCTCAACAATAGAGAAATTCAAAGTTCTTAAAATGGAGGAGGATATAACAACCCTCCTCACCCTAAAATTGATATTTCTCACAAGCTTCCAGTTGAAAAGAAGAGAAAAAAAAATGTGGGAGAGGCAGAACAACCTAAAATTGAGAGTGAGAACATAGAACTTGAGCTTGATCTGGATAACACATTCTGCCACCTTCATCAGCCCAGATATGTGATCTAGCATAGTCATCCAATGGACATATCTGATGCCAAAAATTTTTACGAAGATGAATCCTTCATGTTCTAGAGTGTTTTTTTTGACAGCCGGTCCAAAAAATTAATTATTGAAAAAAAGGATGTAAAAAATAAGAAAGCAAAATTTCGTTCAGAGGTTAACCTTGTGAAAATGTGACTGTCCCATATCTTTCAACTTCACATATCAACCAGAGATGGTCTTGATGATTCGATTGGAGGAATTGAGGCCGATAATGTCAGACTGAAGGGTCGGGTCAAGGAATTGGAAGAAGCTTTGATTCCTATGCCATTTCTTTCCAGTCCTTTGGCAATAGCCATGCCTTCCACCCTTGGAGCCAAGTTAAAATGATCCTCTAGCCTCTTTGCATCGTGTATAGTATATGTGGAGAATAATATCATGAAAATAATGGAATTGATTACTGAGGCATGGGAAACATCACAAACCATTACTTCCCTCGGAGCAAAAGAACATAATTTGCTCGAACATTTACAGGCATATTTAAAAGATGAGGAACATTTCTATTTAGACAGGGTCCTTCATTTTGGCACCATTGTCAACAACATGATAGAAACGAGAATAATACAACACTATCTCCCATCCAAAAACTGGATCGTTCAATTAAATGCATGCTGGAAAGAAAAAGTGAAGAACATGCATCTCATTGTCCAGTAATGTGAACAAGCCATATCAAAGAAAGAGAAATTATTCACAGAGATGACCAGAATGAGCTTAGCTGGAAGGACTAACGAATTTCAAGAACACAACTTAATCGTCAACTCATTTCCCTTAATTAAGAAAGCCTTTGATAAACAGGTTGATATTTTTAAGGGGATGTCTTTGGAAAAATTTAACAACATCCTTGAATATGGTCAAGATGACATCGACAACTGGCTATTCGACTATTCGATACATAATGAGGAAATTGACCAGGCTCTGCGTAATCTTTCTATCGACTTTAGGGAATTATAAACTTGACTTTTTAACATAAAAATTTGAAATGAGATCAACATCGCCCCAATGAGAAGCTACATTAAAGAATGGTTGGAAAGGGAATTGAAGTAGGCTGCCGACGAAAGGTAACAGACAGTTTCTAGGATTCCAGTATTCATCGACGACATCAATGAAAAGGCATCAACAAACAAATAGAAAAATGAGTCATATGTACTGAGTCATATGTATCATCACTGTAATCCTATACTAATCACATCCTGCTTTGTTTATCAACCCAATTATTCCACTTTTTTAAATAGAAATGTCTAGCCAAATACTGATACCTTTCAATTTATTATTTTTAGGTATTACACTCTACTGTCACCCACTTCTTCTTTCTACAGTCCTATTTCTTGTACATATTTTTGTTATGGTCCGCGGGAGCCCCAATCCTAGTCTATATGACAAACGCATTTAAATTTCTAGGAATATGTAACAGACAATATTATTTTCTGATATATTTCAAGTAAAACTAATTTTTATCTCCTTTTATATTTATGTCCTCGTAATTTTTTATCTTCCACTATGCTTATGGTCTGCGGAAGCCCCAATCCCAGTCTATATGACAAATGCATTTAAATTTCTAGGAATATGTAAGTTTTTTTATATATTTCAAATTAAACTGTTTTTTATCTCCTTTTATATTTATGTCGTCCTAAATTTTTATCTTCCACTATTCTGAATGTCAATAAATTGTATTTATTTAATTTGAATATAACCTTTTTTTTCCCTACCACATATACAGACAAAATACACAAAAGTTTTCAACAGAGAAAATAGATTATATACTTTCAAAAAATAAATAAGACTTTAGAGACCACGTGTCATTTACTGCATGGATACCACCTGTGCTTCATACTGCTTGCCACATCTCCGCTGCAGTTTCCATCTGCCTCTGTAACTTTTTCCCATCCCTGTGCATTTATTCCCAATTCGACCCGATAGAGACTACGCTACCACACAACACTTGTTATATATACATGGTTTTGCAACTTTACTTATATGTGAAAATTTAATGTGATTACATTTATTTCATGATTTTATACATGTATGTTTTGATTTGATTTAATGTGACAAATTATAATCTAAAACATAATTATATAATCAATCAATTGCATCATTAAACATTCTTGGATATGAACATATGTAATAAATTCAAACCAATTCCTTAAATTATAATCTAAAACATAATTATATAATCAATCAATTGCATCATTAAACATTCTTGGGATATGAACATATGTAATAAATTCAAACCAATTCCTTAGAATTCCCACCCATAAATACTTCCATGAATAGGATCATGAATGCAATAAATATTATTCAACTACTATATTACCAATTTTGAATCCAATTGAACAAACATGAACCAAATTCCATATGTAATGTATTTTGAAATAATCTCAATGAAATTATTGTTCACATGAATAAGGAAAATTCCACCTGAGTTCATGAGTCAGCCCGTGGGAGAATAAATCACCGAAGCTATCAAAGCAATGTTTCATGTCTAGAATCTAACATCATCCATGGAACAAATATATAAGGGTGTCTTTAATAAAATTTTCCAATCAAGGTCAAATCATTATAAGTGAAGACTAAAAATAAAGGTAATAATACAAAATAAAACGAAAGTCAAACTACTTATATACAACGTGTACTAGGGAATCACTCTAGAACTACTACCTAGGAATAAATACCTCTTAAGCTAAATCCCTTTGGGCCTCACACATAATAGCTTATTATTATAATTTTCTAATTCATAAACCTCTTTATTGAGGACTTGCCTCAGTATATAAAGACCCTGCCACATGGGTTCAAGCTTACCTATCGATGGATCCTCTTTATTCTATCCATGAACAAGTACTAGGTCTCATTTGAATAAGCCTCAAAGATTAATAGATTTATCATATTGAGCCTTAACACATTTTTTCTGTGCCTCATTCGTAGTTTCCTCATCTCTATAGTGTTCATCAAAATGTTCTATGAAAATAAGGCATTCTTCTTTAAAAGTTATGTTAGTTAGGAGCTCAGTGGATATCTTCAACGAGGGAATTTAACATGCGATTGGTAGAATTACTTCCACTCCATGCATGAATTGAATGGGTTGAGAATTTTTTTTTTCCTTAACTAAGGTTCAATATACCCAAAGAGTTTGAATTAACATTAAATGTGAGCTAGATTTACTTTTATAGATTATCATCTAGAGTATGGTTTTCAAAACCTTGTTTATGGATTCTACTTTCCCATTCACCTAAGGTTAGTAGGGCTGTCAGTGTTCCTATAGGAACCCCAATTTATATGCCAATTTTATCACCATTATATTTTGAAAATGATTTCCTTGATGAATGACAATCTATGTAGGAACATCGAACCTAACGATGATATGAATGTATATGAATAATAATGTTGTCTCGCCATTATTTTCGAATGAAGGAATGTACTCTAGAAACTTAGTAAAGTAACATATGGCCACAATAATGTATCTATTATTTTTTACAAAATTCAGATTACACATTCTGAAATGATAATGTATCTATTAATTTTTACAAAATTCAGATTACACATTGTCAAATGAGTCCCCCATTTGGAAAAGGGTCCAATGGGGACAATAGGATAAAGGAGATTGATAAGTGTGCATCTATTTTGTAAATATATTTCATGGGTGAGTTCTCTTGACTGCTTCAAAACAATATTTGAAAAATGAAATGCCAAAAATATTTAACACACAATTTATTTTGATTTGTTTCCAACCTAGAAACATGATCCACATAATATCTACTGTAACAATCATTAAGTATATTTCCATCCTCCTCATGAGTCGCCCATATATGTAAAATAAATCCAATCCCTCGATGATACAATGTGTCACCAATAATGAGATATCTCTTAATGTGATGTCGAGTGCAGTAATGTTTGTTGCGAGATTCGTGAGAATCAAGGAAAATATTAAGCATCCGTACTTACATTAAAATAGGAACCTTAGCGAAACTTACTAATTCTTAAAATGCCATCCATAAAATGTTTCGAAATATTTTTTCTAAAAGTGTTAAGATTTCTAAGGATTTTATATAACTTCTAGAATTTTTTGGTGATTTTTAGAATAAAATAATTCTATGATATAAAACTTAATTGGTGAATCATTTTTTGGAAACAAACTAGAAATTTTTCCAATGGGTGAAATTCAACCCCTCATATTTTCATTGTCACTTAGAAGGGAAACATTGGGCCTAGAGATATACTATGATGCGTAACACACCAAAACATCTAAGCACCCTTTTAAGGGATGGGTTTTTTTTTTTTTTTTTTTTTTTTAATCTCTTCGTATCCATTTAAAAAGGGCACCATCGTCTTTTAGTCGTCAAGAGATTTTTAATGACAGCGAGTTTGCTCAAAACAAAGATCTAGATAAAAATTTATGTTCCTTTAAATTTTTTAGGTATTTATTGGCCAAATGCCTCTGTATTCCCACGTTGCATCCACATGGATCCACATCATCATACCCATCCTACATGCCATTAAAGTATCCTTCCTGCAAGGTGTTGTTGTTGATTGTGCATCGACGTGGCCTTGGTGTGGAACCTTCTAGATGGCCAACAGACTTTCGACACTTCAGGCCCTGGCCTTCCTCACACAAAACATTATGCTTCAAAATTATCTTGAGGTTCTCTTTCACCAAACAATGACTCTTGTCTATGGGTCTTCAGGACTGTGGTACCTCGAGACCTCGAACCTGATAATCTTGGGACCTTGGCCCTTTTACTAACTTGTATATCCCAAAAGGTCTGATCCACCAAAAACTAGTGCTTAGGACATGCGACCTTATCCACAACAAGGAACCTGTTCTCACACGCCATCCCCACCTGATGCAAGAGCATCACCAACACATCAAGAGAGCCAACGCGGAAGCGAACGACAGCTGGAAAATCCAGCACAAATTTTGAAAAAACTTTGGAATTGTTGCGCAAATATTAAATGAGCCATTAAGATGAGGCACACTTGTATATTGTAAGTGGACCTTGAGTGGATAGCTCTCGTCCTTAGTAGGTAGACAACATTTAAAATAGTTAATGTAAAGTATATATAATTTAATTCTAGATTAGATAGTTGTAGAGCGCAAGAGGGAAACGGAATATAGACACCCTCACTGTGCATTGTAACATTATTCAGAAGCATTTGGAGTAAGAAGAAGCAGAGAGCTGTGTAAAAACACCTATGTACAGACATTTGAATTAATAGAAAGCTTTGATTCAAATTCATGGTTTGTGTTGTTCTCTGTGTACTGGTGCTGAATGATAGGCTCATGAACGTTTGCTTCCTATTATACATTTTCTTTTATATGCTGTGTATGTGATTTCATGTATGAATTGAAGTCTGAGAGGGAGATGGAATGAGTTTCAATTGTTTCTCTATTTGAGCCAGATAATTCCTGCAAGGAGTGCAGTTGAAGTTTCTGCAAGGAGTGCGTTGACAGAGGGTTCAGATAGAAATAGTTTTTGTTCTCATTCATCTAAAAGTACAGTTGGGCATAGGATCCGTGCAAGGAGTGCACAGGCTAGGTAAAAGTCTCAGGGTTGCGAACCTGAGTGAAGCATTTGACAGACTGCTGCTGAAGGTGTACGCAGAGTCAAGTGACTTCAACACTTCGACATTGTTGAAGGTTTGCCACAAGGAGTGCGTGCAAGAGTTTTCTTGAAGGACTTGAGGTCATGGAAAAAATATCAGGAGGGATAGGAACTTCAAATTTTTTGAAGGACAGTGTAGAAAAGTTGTGCCTTGAAAGTTGGAAAGAAGCGTCGCAATTTTGCACGTAGGTGGATAAGTTCTGTGGAAGAACACTTAGTCATTTCGTGGATTGCATAAGGAAGAACGGACGGTCGATATCTTCCAAGGAAAATCAGTGAATCACCGTGAGTCGTTGGATCTCGCGGGGGTGCAGGGGGATACTGCAGATATTCCCATAGTGTTTAAAGATCATAAGGGGCAGAGTCGTTGATCTAAGCCAGCCAGGGGCGTTGGATTATTCACAAAATCGCCTATCAGGATTTCGTAAGAAAGGAATCGAAGATTTGGTAATGGGAGTCGCGAAATCGCGATAGGCGATATCTCGATGGCTACAAGTACAGTGTGGGGCCACAGGAGTTGGTTGTGGATAGGTATCACACTATATTAGGGTTTGGGAAAAGTAAAGTCCCGAAACATTGGACATCAGGATTTGTGATCCCGAGAAGTCCAAAATCCTGACGAGGTGACAGGACCGTTGAAAAGTCAAAGCCGCGAGCTCATCATAGTTTCAGCATATCGGGACTCAGGAGTCAGAGAACCGAGTTTCTTGACACCGTGAGTGCCAAGATCCTGATAGAGAAAGTCCCGACAAAGGAACGGAAGGGTCAGCATTGACTCATATCGGGTCTCGGAGATTCTAGAGTCCCATGCTCGATCACTGACCTCGCAAGGTTGTGAAGTCCGATTCCCCGATAAGTAAAGAGAGGGGGAGTTGCACAAAGAGATATGTGGGTGCAGATTTCCCGATAGGGAAATAGAAGGACCGGTTAGTGTTCTTCGAGCTGAGGAAAGAAAATATCTTGTGAGCAGGCATGCCTGCATGTGTGACACTGCGTTAGTTTGGTATCAGAGATTCAGATTCTTGTCTGTATATTTCAGGTGAGGAAGGCATAAGAGGTAAGGAGTACTCTAATACACAACGTCAAGTGGTATCATAGCTAAGACATATTGTTCTTTACTTTCTATAGTAGAGAAGAGGAGAATTCGCCATGCCGCTAAGGAGAGATAGGTAGTCACCTGATCCATAGGATAGGGAAGTGCAGAGAAGAAGAGGTAGGCAGATAATTGATCCAGCCATAGAGAGACAGATGAGAGACCTCTGAGCGAGACTCAAGGACATGGAGACAGTGCAAAGACACACAACTAGTGTAGGGGATCTGAGTGATTCCAATAGTGAAATAGAGGCTAAACGAGAGGAGGAAGTTATATTCAAAGATGCATCAAACAAGTGTTTGATCAAAGCTATTTCCAGGATGGGTGCAAGAGAGAAGATGGACATTCCAATTTATGAGGGAAGATTGGATGTAGAGGAGCTACTAGATTGGATTAGAATTCTGGATACTTACTTTGACTACGAAGATTTTGAAGAGGACAAGAAAGTCAAGCATGTTGTTACACACTTAAAAGGACATGCAACATTGTGGTGGGATGAACTACAAGCTGACATGCACTGCAAGGGAAAGCAGAAGATCAAGAGATGGGATAGGATGATCGTGAAGATGAAGGTGAAATTCATCCCCAGGGATTATCAAATTACTCTGTTTAGGAGAATGAAGAACCTGAGACAGAAGTTGCTGACAGTGAAAAAATACACTGAGGAATTATATTGATTGAACATCAGGGCAGGTCATCAGGAGGGCGATGATGAAAAAGTTGCCAAATACATGAATGGCCTAAGATATGATATCCAGGATGAGATGAGCATGGTAACCATCCGAACGGTGGAAGATTCTTATCAGATGGATTTGAAAGATGAAGAGAAGTTGAGCCGAAAACAGAGTCAGAGGGGCCGAGGCAGAAGTCATCCCAGAGGCAAAGCAGTTGCCCAGGACAAATACCAGAACCCCAAGGAGGAATGGAAGAAACCTCAGACTCGTGCAGAGAGAGGTGGAACCTGACAGTGGGGGCCATATGTTGAACAGAGAGGGCAGCATAATGAACAGAGAGGAGATTATGCTGACAACAACACTTTTCCTCGTACTAGAGGCAGAGGAAGAGGAAGAGGTGGAGTAATCACATGCTTCACATGCAGAAAGAATGGGCACAAGTCTTACGAGTGTCCAGAGATAAAGAAAGACATTGGAGAAGCTCACATCACCAAATCACAGAGGCGGTATGTTGAGGCCAAAGACGTTGAAGGCAGAAGATCGCTCATGATGTGAAAAGTCCTTTTGACACCCGAGAAGGAGGTGGAAAGTTCAGTCCAAAGGACCAGACTCTTTAGGACTTCTTGTAAGACCAAGGACAGGGTATGCAAGGTCATTGTAGACAGTGGTAGAATGGATAATCTCATATCTACGGAGATGGTAGAGAAGCTGGAGCTGGAGACAACTGATCATCCAAGCCCATACAGAGTTTCGTGGCTACAGAAAGGACACCAGGTAACTGTTACTAAACAATGCTTGGTTGAATTCAAGATAGGTGGATATAATGATAACATCTTATGTGATGTTATTCCCATGTATTTTTGTCATCTATTGCTAGGTAGACCATGGCAATATGACATAAATGTGATTCATGATGGGAGAATGAACACATACACCCTAGAGAAAATTGGGAGGACACGCATGTTGCTTCTGATAAAGGATAAAGAGGTGAAGTTGGAAGTAAGCAACACAGTACTTCTCATGAGTGGAAAGGAACTTCTTACCGAGGTTAAGAAGAAGGAGGATCCACAATTATTTGTGGTTAGGAAGCCATGGTTTGTTCTGACTAGTACAAGAGTGGATGATTTATTGGATGAAGTTCAGGAACTGCTGGAAGAGTTCGCAGACATTATAGTGGACGAACTACCTCATTCGTTGCCACCGGTCAGTAGTGTGAGTCATCATATTGATCTCATACTAGGAGCCAATTTTCCAAATAAAGCCGCGTACAGATTGACGCCGCAGGAGAATGAGGAGGTTAAAAGGAAAGTCCAGGAGTTTTTGGACAAAGGGTTAGTCATGGAAAGCTTGAGTCCATGTGTTGTTCCAATAGTACTCAGTCCGAAGAAAGACAGAGGCTGGAGGATGTGTATCGACTCGAGGGTGATCAATAAGAAAACCATAATGTACAGGTTTCCATTGCCAAGAATGGATGATCTGATGGATTGCTTGAGTGGAGCAAGGTACTTTTCAAAGATTGATTTGAAAAGAGGATATCACCAGATTCACATGAGAGAAGGCGATGAATGGAAGACAACATTGAAAACAACCGAGGGTTTGTATGAATGGCTTGTTATGCCATTTGGCTTAAAAAATGCGCCAATTACCTTTATGAGGTTGATGAACGAAGTCCTGAGGGAGTTCATCGAGAAATTTGTCATTGTATACTTGGATGACATACTGGTTTATAGTAAATCAGTGGCAGAGCACTTGAAGCATTTGGCTACAGTGATGCAGAAACTACAGCAGGAGAAGTTATTGATTAATATGAAGAAGTCCTCATTCATGAAGACAGAACTCATTTATTTGGGATTTGTTATTTTGGAAAATGATTTGAGGATGGATCCGGATAAGGTGGAAGTGATCAAGAATTGGCCATCACCGAGGAATGTATTCGAGGTGAGAAGTTTTCATGGTTTGGCTAGTTTCTACTGAAAATTCATCAGGAATTTCAATGGAATTAGCGCAGCGATGATGGATACAGTGAAGAAGCGGCATAAGTCTTTTCACTGGACAGAAGAATCTGAAAAGAGTTTCAATCTATTGAAAAGGAAGATCATGGAACAACCGATTTTGGTGTTGCCGGATTTCCAGAAAACATTTCAGGTGAAATGCGATGCAAGCGAATTTGCAATCAGGGAAGTCTTGAGTCAAGAAGACAGGCCGATAGCATATTTTAGGGAGAAGCTGAATGAAGTGAAATTGAAATACTCCACGTATGATAAGTAGTTTTATGCTATCATACAGGCATTATAGAAATGGAGGCATTACTTGATACCCAAAGAATTTGTATTGTACAGTGACAATCATGCACTGTAGTTTGTGACTCAATAGGAGAAGTTGAATCAGAAACATGTAAAATGATTTGAGTATATGCAGAATTTCACATTTGTGACTAAACATATTTCTGGTACTACTAACAAAGTTGTTGATGCTTTGAGTAGGAAGTGTTTGCTGTTGCAGGAGTTCAGAGTCCGCACTTTAGGTTTTGATGATCTCAGGAATATGTACGCAGATGATCCATATTTTCAGGAAGTGTATGAAGCAGCTGAGAATCCAGTTCTCAAAGACAAAAGCCCATGGATAGAATACATGATCCAGGAAGGATTGATGTTCAGAGGCAATCAACTGTGTATTCCGAAATGCTCTATGAGGGAGAATCTGTTGAAGGAGAAACACAGTGGTGGATTGGCAGGACATTTCGGTCATGACAAAACATTCGTGAAATTGAATGAGTCATATTTTTGGTCGGGAATACGAGTGGATGTCAAAAGATTTGTAGACAGATGCAGAATTTGCCAGCATTTGAAGGGAAGAAAGTAGAATGTGGGTTTTTATCAACCGTTGCCCATACCAGAAAGATCGTGGGATGCGATAAGCATGGATTTTGTATTGGGGTTGCCAAGCATACAAAGAGGTGTTGATTCAATATTTGTGGTAGTGGATAGGTTTTCCAATATGGCACACTTCATCCCATGTCAGAAGACTAGTGATGCAACTCACATTGCAAATCTGTTCTTCAAAGAGGTCATTCGACTTCATGGGTTTCCGAAAAGTATAGTTTTGGACAGAGACACGAAATTCATAGGGCATTTTTGGAGGACCTTATGGAAGAAGATGGGGACTAATTTGATGTTTAGTTCAGCTTATCATCCTCAAATGGATGGATAGATGGAAGTGGTCAACAGAATTATGGGAGACTTGCTGAGAAGCTTGGTGATAGAGCACCACAGCAGTTGGGACAATATATTACCATAGGCAAAATTTGCGTACAATGACTTAGTGAATCGGAGCACAGGCCAGAGCCCGTTTCAGGTTGTTTATGGCATGCAGCTGAGAGGAATTTCTAAACTAAGAGATTCAGGACAGACTTCTACTAGGAGCGCTAGTGCAGATGAATTCACTGAGGTGATGAAGGAACTTCACAGCCAGGTGAAGGAGCGGTTACAAAATTCAAGTCAGGAATACAAGCGCAGAGCAGATCAACATCGGAGAAAAATTCAGTTCGAGGTTGGTGATATATCTCTGGCACATTTGAGGAAATAAAGGTTCCTGAGAGGAGCATACAATAAGTTGAAGATGAAGAAAATCAGGCCATGAAAGGTCTTGAGAAAATTTGGGGACAATGCTTATGAGATTGAACTACCCGATGGGATCGGAATTTCTCCGATATTTAATGTCTCAAATTTGTACCCATACAGAGTTGGAGAAGCAGAGACTAGAGATGAGAATCCAACGATCCAATGGACGAAGGAAATTCCATTTGTAGAGAAGCCACAGATGGAATGCATACTGGACAAGAGACTGAGTAAGAGGACCAGGCGAAAACAATATTTTGAGTATGTGGTCAAGTGGAAGAACCATCCAGTTGAAGATGCCAGTTGGGAGACTGAAGCTGAGATACAAAAGCATGGACAGACCGTACAGGATCTCATGGACAGGATCCCATGAAAATTTTCAAGCGAGGGAGTATGATGCAGGAGCATCGCCAACACATCAAGCGAGCTAGCGCGGAAGTGGAGGACAGCTGGACAAGACAACACAAATTTTGAAAACACTTTGGAATTCTTGCACAAATCTTAAATGAGCCATTAAGATGAGGCACACTTGTATATTGTAAATGGACCTTGAGCGGATAACTCTCGTCCTTAGTAGGTAGATGACATTTAAAATAGTTAATGTAAAGTAGATAGAATTTAATTCTAGACTAGACAGTTGTAGATCGCAAGAGAGAAACAGGATATAGACACCCTCATTGTGCATTGTAACATTATTCAGAAGAATTTGGAGTAAGAAGAAGCAGAGATCTATGTAAAAACACCCATGTACAAACATTTGAATTAATAGAAAGCTTTGATTCAAATTCATGGTTTGTGTTGTTCTCTGTGTATTGGTGCTGAATGATAGGCTCATGGAAGTTTGTTTCCTGTTATACATTTGCTTTTATATGCTGTGTATGTGATTTCATGTATGAATTGATGTCTGAGAGGGAGATGGAATGAGTTTCAATTGTTTCTCTATTTGAGCCAGAGAAGTCCTGCAAGGAGTGCAGTTGAAGTGTCCGCAAGGAGTGCATTGACAGAGGGTTCAGATAGAGATATTTTTTGTTCTCATTCATCCAGAAGTGCATTTGGGCACAGGAGCCATGCAAGGAGTGCGCAGGCTGAGTAAAAGTCTCAGGGTTGCGAACCTGAGTGAAGCATTTGACAGACTGTTGTTGCAGGTGTGTGCAGAGTAAAGTGACTTCAAAACTTCGACATTGTTGAAGGTTTGCCACAAGGAGTGCGTGCAAGAGTTTTCTTGAAGGACTTGAGGTCATGGGGAAAAGCTCAGGATGGATAGGACCTTCGAATTTGTTGAAGGACAACATAGAAAAGTTGTGCCTTGAAGGTTGGCAAGAAGCGTCACAAGTTTGCATGTAGGTGGATAAGTTCTATAGAAGAGCACTTAGTCATTTCAGGGATTACATAAGGAAGAACGTACGGTCGATATCTTCCAGGGAAAATCAGCGAATCACCATGAGTCGTTGGATCTCGTGGGGGTGTAGGGGGATACTGCAGATATTACCATAGTGTTTAAATCTCAGAAGGGGCAGAGCCATTGATCCAAGCTAGCCAGGGGCGTTGGATTATTCACGAAATCGCCTATCAGGATTTCGTAAGAAAGGAATCGAATATTTGGTAACAAGAGTCGTGAAATCGCAATACGTGATATCTCGATGGCTACAAGTATAGTGTGGGGCCACAGGAGTTGGTGGTGGATAGGTAGAACACTGTATCGGGGTTCGGGAAAATTAAAGTCCCGAAACATTGGACATCAAGATTCGTGATCCCACGAAGTCCAAAATCCTGACGAGGTGACGGTACCGTTGAAAAGTCAAAGCCGCGAGCTCATCGTAGTTTCAGCATATTGGGACTTGGTAGTCAGAGAACCGAGTTGCTCGACACCGCGAGTGCTGAGATCCCGATAGAGAAAGTCTCGAAAAAGGAATGGAAGGGTCAGCGTTGACTCATATCGAATCTCGGAGATTCGAGAGTCCTACGCTTGATCACTAACCTCGCAAGGTTGTGAAGTCTGATTCCCCAATAAGTAAAGAGAGGGGGAGTCGCGCAAAGAGATATGTGGGTGAAAATTTCTCGATAGGGAAATAGAAGGACTGGTTAGTGTTCTTTGGGCCGAGGAAAGAGAATATCCTATGAGCAGGCATGCCTGCGGGTGCGACACTACGTCACCACCACTATCTTCCACCTCACATGACATGTTCCTCTGGTACCTCTTTGACACACAACACTTACTTCCACCACGGACCATTATCTCATTATGTCAAATATGTGTGCCACATGGCACCACTCACTTCATGACACATGTAATGACCCTTTTCTTATTACTGTAAATAATTTCATAAATAATCTGAAACACTAGCTAAATTATAATTAATTATGATATAACCTTAAATTGATCACAAGTTATTAATTAATTATTTTGGATTATACTTAAGCTGAAATATGATTTAACTCCTTGATTAAGGGTTAATGAAGAAGTAATTATTAAATAAGACATTAAATGGTTTATTATTAGACTAATGGTTAGTGACTAATAAATTATTAAATAAAGTAATTAATTAACTATGTAATAAACCAAAGGGGGAAAATCAAATAAAAAAACATAAATAAGGTTAAAGGGGTTATGTATCCCATGAGGGATAACGTAACCCCTACATTAAAGGGAATATTTAATAAAGGATAAGTCTATTAATAACGAATTAAATGAACAGATAAGGGAAATTAATGTATGGATAAGGGGTTGATGAGGAGTAATGGAAGGGGCGAGGGCGGTGAAAGGAGGATAAGGGAAGGAGAAGGACGGGGGAAAGAGGATGATTATTCATTTTTTGGTCGGGATTTCATGGAGAGTGGAGGAAGGGAGATTTTGGGAAGCATTGGGGGAGAATGAATTAACAGTGGTGACAATGGGGATTTACCGTGCACATCGTGGCTGAGAGGTTTGGGCTCGGAGGGCTAGGACATCCGTAGATATCCTAGGGCCAGACGCACTGGTCGGTAGGGTGGCCGGTTTTGGGGGTGTTCAAGCGAAGGTTCAAGCGAGGATTCAAGCTGCAGCGGATGGTAGCATCAGTGACATGTATTTAAACTCCAAATTGTAAATTGCTTACTTAAATTTAATATTTATTGCCAGATTTATTTACGCAAGTATGCACATAGCTTGCAAATTATGAAATCTATACTTCTTAAAAGCTTTAGAAATTAAGTAAATTGGCACATAAATTAGGTAAATTAGTAGAATTATATTGTCTTTTAAATTCCGGTTGTTACATCTGGTATCAGAGCCCGGTTCAAATCTGGAACCGAGGGCCTAAATAAGGGGAAGTTGTTTATTCTTTTGAGAAACTCCAGCCATGCTTGACCTGCACATAAAATATAGAAACATTAATAAAAAAATAAAATAAAATAAAACGAATAAATGCATTATAAATTTACCGAAGTAAAATTATTAGTAACTTATTTGGGTTTGGCTGGAATGGGATTGAATTATTCGATGAATATGAAGGAAATATGGGTTTTCATTTTGCATTTATTTATTGCTTATTCTTCCATTGTTTATTTTTTGAATTACAAACTAGAATTTACAAACAATTGCAAACTAATTCTAGTTTACTTCTAGAATTACAAAGAATTGCGAACTATTGCAAACTAGAATTACAAACAATTTATTTCCAAAGTTACAAAAAAAATAATTTTACAAACAGTTTATAGTTATTTCCAGGGGTACAAAGAAATTATATATATCTATATTCACCTTATCTGAAATAATCTACCTGTTAATTTGAGGGTGACAGTCATAACTAATTGAAGTTGTATCCCTAAATGCATTCCATATTGTTCAAAAAAAAAATTAGGATACAAATACTGTAATTTATCTTGAACTACATTATAAGTAAAAAGAGGAGATTAAATGCACGTGGGTATCGACAAGCCTTTTCAGTAGAGTTTAAGGGTTTCATAAAGAAACCTCAAGGGGATAGCAGAAAAAAAAAATTAATTAAGTGGAACTCCCTCCAGCAAATACACCACCCCGCGAAGTATCCTTTCCAAGTCCATTACCAAATCTAACAGCACATCGAGATCGATACCCATACACAGATTCACCCGCAGTTCGAGATTGGGAGAAAGGCCTGGTTGGAGTTTACCCCGTTGGAGATTGAGCAGTACCCGTAGCAAAGGCATCCGGATCACCATCAGTGAAGGTCTAAATTGAGCCATCAGTAGCAGAGGCCGTTGCTGAGCGCCTAGTTGCGTATCTAGTTCCAGTTCGAGTTCCTACTTATTGGAAGAGATGCTACCTCTACTTCTTCCTCTGTGGGGTGGGTGCGGAGAAAGTAGGGGCATCACTATTAGTGTAGGCATCACTCGCAGTTTACTCATCTTTCACTGCTGTTGATAGAAGTGCAATAAGCAATGCGAATAGGCAAAGAGGGGAACATGTTGAACAGAAAGTGGGCTAGGTATTTCAAGACAAGATGCGGCAGATAATAGTTTGATTGTGTTTGAGAAAAGTAGTGAACGGAAGGAATTTTCTCGTTTCAGTAGAAAACAAAAACCTCAAGCTGAGCTGCTACAGGAATATGTGCCTACTCCAACGGCTGTCAAATCCCCACAAATTCCACCAGGCTACAGCCATCGCCTCCTAAACAAATAATATAGGACTGGTGGGCGGCAGACAATACACTAATTTACAGATCCATAGCCAAGAGCGAGTGCTGGACGCTGTGCATAATACTCAAAATGAGCCTTTGTATTTATTTATTGTAAACTTCTCAAACCCTGACGGGTTTCGAAGTGGGGGCGGAAGAAATCCCTTCGTTACTGTTATATTACCTCAATGTATCGATTTTTAATTTCGTTCCATACTGGTTTATTCCCTGTTTGGTTTGGTCGTGCTCCATGTTAAATCGGGAAGATTGCTCGCCTCTTGCGTGGAAATCAAGAGGTCCAGAGTTCAAATCTTTCAAGTCGGTTCGAACCTGCGTGGGCGAAGCTCAACAGACGCCGAGCTACAACAAACACAAACACCAAACCCTAAAGCCCGAGCCTCGTGCTCACCTCACCAACAGCAAGGACATAAACGCGCACAATATAAACACCAAACCCCAAAGCTCATCGCCCAGCGAGAGCGCCATTACATACTCCCACCTTGCTGGCAAATATTAGAACCCAAAACCTTCAAACTACATTTAACGATCAGCTAACAGTAGCATCAGAAAGCTACAGCTGCAATCGATGTTCCAGAAATGCAATTGACAACACTCTCTAGTACTACAATAGGAGAAAGTTAAGGGACTTTTGCATTTTCCTTAATTTCTTAGTGAAATAAATGAACTATAAGAGTTGCCAACCACAATCATTCAAAGATTAGTTGGTAAATATAACAGGATACTAGTGATGCATGTAAAAGCTAAAATAGAAATACTGTAGGAAAACAAACGCAATCAAAGGAAAGAGCATAGGGAAGA
>JZKD02S1911316.1:338315-353068 GCA_000966675.3 Picea glauca
AAATCCATGCAGTCTTTCCTAGGCCAGATTAATTTCGTGAGAAGATTTGTCCCCAGTTTCTCCGAAATGGTCAGGCCTCTCCAGAACCTGATTAAGAAAGACACCCAATATCTCTAGGGACCCACTGAAAACCAATATTTTAACGATATAAAGAAGGCCATAATTGTCGCTCCGTCTCTCATGAGCCCTGATTTCTCTCAAGACTTTACACTCTATACTTTTGCCTCTGATCGTTCCTATGCCACGGTCCTAACTCAGAAGAATTCCGAAAACAACGAAGTACCTATCGCCTTTATGAGCTCTGCTTTCAAAGGTGTTGAACTTAACTACCCAACGGTCGATTGGCAAGCCTACGCTGTCTTCAAGGAAGTTAAGCATTTTCGGTCATATCTTTTGAAGTCAAGGACGAAGGTCATTGTCCCCTACCCTGCTGTAAGGAACTTGTTAGTGCAAAAGGAGTTAGGAGAGAAAAGATCCAACTGGGTCACCTCCTTGCAGGAGTTTGACTTAGAAATCACTCCAGCATAGATTGTGAGAGGCCAAGGATTGTGTAAATTGGTTGTTGATTCAAAAACCAAACAACAAGAAGATAGCGATACACCAGAACTAGAACAACATGATCAGAATTTGATTTGTTGTGCACAAAGCCTCGTAAGTCCTTGGTACGACGATATTAGACACTGTCTTCAACATGGATCAGCACCCCGTCACCTTGACCCCGCCAAAAGAAGAGCATTGAGACTAAGGTCTGCCTCCTTTCATCTAGTTAATGGTATACTGTTTCGTTAGAATTTTGACGATGTACTGATGCGTTGTCTTGAAAAGGATGAAGCAGAAAGAGTCTTGCTTGAGTTGCATGCAGGAGAAGTTGGTGGTCACTTCGGTGGTGACACCACTGCTCATAAAGTTTTAAGAGCCGGTTATTACTAGCTGACACTTTTTATAGATGCCCATGCCTTGTGCCGTAAATGTATCATTTGTCAGAAAGCATCAGGGCGATTGCAGAAACCAGCCTTCCCCTTGCAACCCGTCACAGTCGATTCTCCTTTCCAGCAATGGGGCCTTGATATCATTGGTCCTATTAACTCTCCATCCTCACAATAGCACAAATATATTGTGACAGCCACTGATTACTTTACTCGATGGTCTGAAGTCGCCGCACTAAGAATTGTTAACACAAGTCAGGTGATCGCTTTTCTAAACTCGAATATTTTCACCCGTTTCGGTATCCCTGATTGTCTAGTATTTGATAACGCTTCATACTTTTCTTCTCTTGAGATGAGTGATTTCACCTTAGAGAAAGGAATAAAGCTGAAGTATTCTGCTAGTTACTACCCCCAGGGCAATGGCTTAGCAGAATCAACAAACAAAAGCTTGATCAAAATCATCAAGAGAACCGTGGCTGAAAATCACAAGAACTGGCACAACGCACTACTGAATGCGTTGTGGGATGATAGGGTAACACCCAAAGCTGCTATAGGTAACTCCCCCTTTTTTCTTGTTTATGGCAAAGAAGCCATTCTTCCACCTCACATTCTTCTTCCGTCACTTCAATTTTCACAAAAAGTTCAAGAAGAAGATTGTCCCCCTTTAGAAATCCGTATTAACGCTTTGATGAAGTTAGAATAAGTAAGAACCCAAGCTAAGCGTAAACTAGACCAACATCAACAACTGATTAAAAGATGGTTTGATTCTAACTCTGCTTCTGATAGGAATTTTGAAGTAGGTGATCTCATCTTAAAGTGGGACAAACCAAACGAAGGGAAAGGTGAGCATACCAAGTTTCAAAATTTGTGGCTTGGGCCATTTTTGATTGCTGAAAAGCTGGGTCCTAGTTCCTTTCAATTACAGAATCTCGAAGGGCAGCTTGACACCTATCCGGTGAATGGCCAAGCCTTGAAAAGATACTTTGCTTGATTACTACCCTTGTATATCATGTAAATATTTCTTTGGTTTGCATCTTTTTGTTTTCTTCCTGTTTTGATTTTGATTTGGATTGATTATTTTGTTGGTGTTTTCTGAAAGATATGCATGCCTGTGTACTGAGAAATTCAGATTTAGAACATGGGAAAATTTCGTCGTTGAAATAACTTCTGAAAGATTGCACAAACATCAATGATATATTTCTAAAATTGATATTTATGTTGGAAAATTTTGTTGTTTGAAAGAAGTTTACTGATTTCAATCTCTGAGTGAAGTTTGTCATGATTATCTTTATCTTTTTACGCTGTCCCTTTTCCATAAAAGAATGACTCAAAGGGATATCTCCCTGTCATAGCAAGTTGTTTTAAAAATAAAACATTTCTGGAGCTGAATAAAGGACAGTGTCAAAAAATTCTGATGAGGTCTAAAAAATATGAAAAAAAAATATCAAGATCTTTCAGCGTCACCCTGCTCAGCTATACACAAAAGAAAAACAAAATAAAATGTCAATAAGAGATGTGGGAAGTGTTTGTAAACCCGCCGGGATACTGAACAGGTCTGCTGGTAGCGGGTAAATGCAAGCATGGTGCCAAGACAACTACGTCGGGTTACTGAACAGGCCCGCTAGAAGCGAAGCAATGTCGGGTAAATGAAAATTTGTGAAAAAAGATAAGAAACATCTTTTAAAGTCCTTTATTCTGATCTAGAAATTCTTGACAGGATACAGACGTCCGAGTGGGTTAAATGGAAACCCTGTCGAGGCTATGGACGCCTGCTGGCAGCAGTGGCCATGCCAACAGTATTGAAGATTTTATCATAAAAATCATGACTTGTTGATCTTAAGACTGTTATTGGTTTTTGTCTTTTAAAACATCTTTGGAAAAGATAGTAAATGTTGATGTTTGTACGATTTTCTGGTTGTTGTTTTTGAGTTGAATTTTTTCTTTATTATCCTAATCTAAATTTGTTTCTTTCGACAAAGATAACTGCTTCTCCCAGTGTGTCGCCATTGTTGGCAGCCAATTCAATTTTTTCAATTGCCCTTAAAAGCTGCCTACACCTATGTCTCTTGAACTTCAAATTTCTGTCGCATTTTGCAAACAGAAGACATTTTTATTTCATCCAACATTTGCAATTGGTTTCGATTTATTTTTCACGACTGAAAGCGTGAAAACTCCCCCATTTTTATTTGTACTCTCGTGATCTTCTCATGGATATTCTAATTGGTACTTACCTTTGGTTTATGTTTCGAATTATGTCCATTTGCCTATTATCACTCTGATTGCGCAACTTGATTTTTATTTAATTGCTAAGGCATTGAGCATGTTGATTGATGAATTATACTTGATTATATAGGGGTCATGGTGGATTAAAGGTTTTTTTTATATGGAATGATCCTTATTACTATAGTCTCTTGACTTATCGATTTTATGAAATCTCTTGTTGCAATGTTTATAAACTTTGATTATGCACAAACGCATGGGTCACTTATGAGTTTTGATGTCATATTGAATGGTGCATTGGTGAAACATTTGGATTCTGGATTTAATTGTTTGAATTATACATGGCGTGTATTAACTTTGGGTTTGATTCTATATTGAATGTCCATAGTTTCAAACGATACAATGGTGCCTTGGTATCACGATCCACCGTTTAAATCCTTGTGTTAACTGATTGATGTGGTTTGAGCGATGTCATAATTGATTAAATAGTGTTGTACTGTGCCATTAATGTTGTACATGGCGGTGAACTAACCCACCACCTTCGCACGCACACATTGATTTGCCTCCCCTTTGAACGCTTGAATCTATTAGTCCTATCGATTTTTACTACTGTGTATTGTTGTGTTCAATCCAAACCCTACCATGCACCTACATCATGGCTCCGGTCGTAACGGCTGAACCCAATGGTAGCCAGGCATTGTTGATGTTTGATGGTGCTTACAGCGACTTGGAGAAATCTGGATCGCTCCCATTCATACGAAAGTTTGATGGTTATAACCCTAGCGTGGCTCGGCAATTTGCATTAACCTTCGATGGCCACCGAGCCAAGGTTGGGGATGTGCAATTGGAAATTGATGAGCAATTTCTCAGTCTAGCTACCGGTCTGCCTACTGTTGGATAGAGGTGGTCGAAAAAATTGTAAAGTGGAAGATGTCCCGTGGAAATTCCTCTTCCAGTCAGGAAGGGTGAGTTCTTGTGACAAGGGTTTACCCACAAACATGCTAAAGCAATGCTAGCACAACTTGCTCATTGTAACCAAGCAGTTCATTACTTGCGAGGGAAGGCATGGTTTCGTGTTCTTGTATCACCTTCGGCTACTAATGGTTTTCATGGGATATGAGCTTAATATGCCTTTCTACCTGCATAGGAGTTTGTTTAAAATGTCCAAAAGGTACAAATGAAACCAGGCCGACAACAGCCTATTTCATTTTGGGTTAATTAAAATGCTTGTTGTTTGTCATTTGGGATTACGTCGGGACTGTTGGAATGATTTTATTAAATGCAATAAGTTTGAGGACTCAAGCCCACCACAGGTTGATAAACCTATGGTGAGCGAGAGCAAGTTAGTACCCCCGTCCCTTATGGTGCTCTGCTACCCAAACCCCTACACGAGCCACCTATTGAACTACCCAATTCCGTGACCACAGACGTGGAAAATGTTAAACCCGTGGCTAAAAATCCCAAGACCAAACCTAATGCCAATTATAAAGGCAAGAAGAACGCTCAATTAATATCTCGCATGGCAAGAAACAAACCTAAAATCCTTGTCATCCCTGACCCTATCATGGTAAGTGAAGATTCTGACTCAGAGATTGAATGCTACCTAGCAAGCGAGTATCCCTATTCTGAAGGCCTGTGTGATAAACACGCATATGATTTTGTGAAGAACTTACCACCTTGTTTGCTAAATGATCCAAATTATCCTGGCATCAAAATGCCCTGTGAAACCCGTGGTGACTCGTCAAAACCCCCTCCTGTTCTCTCTCAACCAGCAGCTCCACCATGTGACCAGTGTGGCATATGGTTAGAAAGGTATTACCTCAACGTGCCAATGTTGCAGTCCAAAATTCATGCTCTGGAAGATCAAGTTGCAAGGCTCTCTGGTCAAAAGGATAAGATGTCATCCACTGATAAGAAACAATGAAAAACTGGTTCGATTTTGTTTAAAAACGTGGAGTCAGCAACAACAGACATCAATTCAAAATTAGTGTAGCTTGAACAACATTAATGGTATGATTATCACTTGTTTATATGACAAACTCATAAACTCTGTTTCCAGCGTAGATTTACTGTGACACATAAGCATGCATTTTTGTATATAATTTTATTTTAATAAATCAATATTCATTAATGTTTTGAATTTCGATTGGATTTGGTTTTGATTTGATTGATCGTAGGATAGATTTGTTTGTTTCGATTTGGTTTGAACTAAATACTCTGTCGATTATTGAAGTTGTCAATATTTTCTAAACACAGGTCGTTTCTGGTATATCAATTTCAAACACAGTTAATATTTCATTTCCAATTGGTCATATATGATATATTTGGTAAATTATGGTTAACTGTTGTATTCGAATACCATTCTATGGATACATGACTAAATTGCGAGTATATTTGAATCATGACTGTTATATCCAACCTATCGATTCGCATAGTTTGACCATATGATCAGTTTGAGTCGTATATTGTTTAATTTTGATTTGGGAATGAAATTGATTATACACGGGATCACGATTTGTTTCTATTTTTAGCTCAGTCACATTTCGATTTGATTATTGCCCAGTTTATGGTTATCACTGCTGTCGATGGTTACGATCATTATGTGATCTTGTCTGATTTACTATGTAAATGTTCAATGATTGTAATCTATGGTGAAGTTCGATGCTGTTATGAACATTTGGTCATAATCGTAACGGCCTTTCTATATCGACATTTGATTAAATTGATATGAATCCTATGCACCCTGTCACAACCGTAACCAATCAATTGTGATTGTGTTTGATTATGACTATATCGATTTTGGATACGATGCAATTTACTTTTAATTGCATTTGGATATGAACAGTGTGGTTATTATTTGACCTGATTCTATGGCAACTAAAAACAGAGCATTCTTATCCTGTTTCGATTGCATCCTTTTCGATTTGGTTTGATTTGAATGATAAATTTGCTTGAACCATTAGTAATTCGATTTTAATAAAAGAAAATGAATTTGGATTGTTTTAAAATGATTTCGATTTGTTTTGTATCTGATTCTATGTGCTATTTTAGACTAGCTACAAAATCAGATGATTATGTAGCTAAGTCTGTAGGATCAATTTTTTATTATTTTGTCACTGAAATATCTTTCTAATTTGATATTTGTGTTCTATTACAGGTAAATTCGAAATTGCAATTGAGTTTATGAGCAGTTAGGGGGATATTTCAAAGATTTTACTTGCATTTTATTTTCTTAGTTTAGGAGATTTTGGGATATTTCCCAGATTATGTAAAACAATTTAATATTATCCACAAGGAAGTTTTACCTTGTGAAGAGACCTATATATACTTATGATTTTTGTAATAATCATGATCCTCATTCATGGGAGAACAAGGATATGGAGTTCTAATACAGACTGAAGCAGAATTGATGTTTTGTCACAACTTTAGCTTCTCAATATATCAACATTTTGTTTCATGTTTTGTATATCAATTTGTTTATGGTTTATGACTACTTTAGCTATCTAAATCATGTGCAAATGATATAATATTGATCACTATTATCCATATCTTGTCTCTTCCAAATAGATAAAATACATAACAATTGTTAATTCAGTTTTGTGAATGACAGGCTTATCTTCTTCATGAATTGAATTGTTATATATAAGTCCTTATATAACAAGTTTCCCTTATTGCAGGAATTTATAATCATAAGATTGTTATGATTTTCTTTTATGTCTTGTTTGTCCTGTAAAACACTTCAAGAAGCAGCACAGCCAATCATTTACGAAAATCTTACAGACTAATCGGTGCGAGTTTCCTCCTCCGACCAGCTTAGAAGTTATCACACACAGGGCAGACTTGGAGTGTTTCCAGGTCAGTTAATATGTTGTTTATTGTTTTCATTAAGTAGTTAATTTAGATATAAGTTTAATTAGGTTTATATTACATTGTTTAATTTCAGTAATGTTTCTTTCTTTTTCATAAAATATAAAAATCAAAAAGAGATTCTTGGATGTCTTAGGGCAGGAAACACTTGAGTTTTGCAGGTTTTAATTAAATCTGTAGGTTGTTTATAGTGTACATTTGTGAATAAGTAATATTACAGCTGATAATTAGATAGTTGATTTGAGTTATTATAATAGTAATCAGTAGATTGTATATAATAGTTAGAATAGTTTAATTAGTAGTTTGTTTTAATTACATTAGTGAGTTAGTTTTATTAGTTTTAGTTAGTTTAGTTTCTTTTATTTAGTTTTATTTAGTTTTAGATAGTTTAGTTTGTTTATTTGTTTTATTTAGATTACTTAGCTCAGGTCAAATCTCTCTTTGGTTTTCCTAAAAAGACTTTAGAGCGGCCAACGGAGCCATTAAACTCGTCAGGGTGGTCCATTCAAAACGGCTTGGGTTATTTAGACAACCCTGGACCGGTTCCACTCTCCCAGTTGACGGATGGTCAATTTCACTCGTCAATAGAATGATATAGCCTCAACATTTTGATCTAATGGTGGGTACTAGCACATTTATGGATAGTTGAGATTGACCCTCTTCACTAGATCAATGGTTATTGTTACTCACATAGGTTTTCACTGAACTATGATGGGTAACCAACCCATCTTTGGATGGATGAGATTAACTCCCAACTTAGGTATCAACGACTACTAAGTCTCATCATGCATACAACAATACACAAGTGATAATTTGAGTTATTTTAACTTTTAATGAATATCACACCAATTTGTCTCTCTCATAAATTATCATTCATTTCTTAATTTTTCCGACTAGATCCTTTTTGAAAGAATACCACTGCATCTGATAACCTGTTGTGCAAGAAGGAAGCTTGTTCACATGTCTACTTTCTTTATTTTTAGACAGTTCGGAACATTCTTATCGTTCAGGGTAAAGCACAGGATTTCTATTGTTCATGTGTGAAATACATACAATTCCCTTATAATACATTATCATGCAAATATAAAGGTTCCAAATGTAATGATATTAAATCCATTAATGAGGCATACACATATACACACAATTGGGAACATTAACCCTTAATTTTTTTTATTTAAGTACACAAAATGGTAAATGGAACATGATTATATCTGTGTCGTAGAATCATACATCCAGGCATAAAATACAACAATCAATCATTCAGTTATTTAATCATACATAACACAAACATTTATTATCTGTTACAAGTCATAGCTAGCTAACCAATTTAGTGTGGGTGGTTTCCTTTCCACCCAACTCTAGGCTCAAAGGAATTCACTCTTAGCACTTTGTCCGCCCTCATGCCAAGCCATGATACCACTAGGGAAACTCTCTACACTTTTTCTCTTGCATCCTTTCTCTTTTTATTAGGTTCTCTCTAACTCAAATCTCCTCACCTCCTTTAGTTGTGAAATTTTTTCTCTGTCTTCCCTGCCTTCTCTTGCACACCTCCAAAAAAGAAGGTTTTGGACCTGTCCTCCTCCTTCTCTTAGAAGGAACCCATGTGGTCAATCTTTGTTGTAGGGATGGTACTTTGTGGTATCTTTGGATGTCAGTTTAGTTGTCCTAGACAAGTCTTCCCATACTTGTATTCATTGAGGGTGGTTGGTTTTTCAGTCACTAGCCCCTTCTCACTAACTGATTTTCTTTGAAATAAGAGTTAAAGGGAATATCTTAATATTCCCAAAATCAAATATTATCAACAAGGAGGATTGCATCCTCTTTATCATAAGGAAGTCCTCTTTTGGTTCGTTTAGTCTTTCCCTTAGTGGTATCATGGCCATTACTTTAAGGCTTCACCCCACAACCTGTTTTCAGAATTTACAATTAAACATTATTTACAATAACTACATGCCATTGCATGGCAGTCACCAATCATGATTAATTACATATTGTAATATACCAGATATAAAAAGTATGCATAATAGAAATAAAATGCTAGAAATGGAAGAATAACAACAATATAACCACATCAATCACCACAATAGCACTGAAATGATATAAGAATAACAACAGAAATAACACTTTGATTCCAAAATCAATGTTCACGGGCGTCTTCAAGGGGGAAACCTCTAGTTGAGCAGAGCTCTATTACAATAATATCCAAGCTAGGGTTCTCATACCTTTGACTCCTATTTATACTAAATATGTCTATCAAAAGAAGTATATAGAGGAAGATACTTCTAGAAGTGGAAGCTTCTATTAGGTATTCTTACATTCGACTAATTCTATTTTATTGAAAGGTCGTATTAATATTGACCTTTAATAAATCTAAATATATTGTTCTACCTATGTGCGGGTTAGGACCCTAACATGTACGCCCCCTTAAAAACAATCTTGTCCTCAAGGCTCGAGATGTGGAAATTGTTGCAAAATGGTAGTTGGTTCCCAAGTGGCATCTGCTGGAGTTGTATCTTTCCATTGGACTAACACTTCCTTGATGGTTCTCTATCGCAAGTGACACTCATGCTGGTCCAAAACTTCTTGTGGTTGTAGCCAAATGGATCCTTCTTTGGCTAACTCCGGAAGGTTGGTTTGAATTTGGCACTTAGCTCCAATCACCTTCTTTAAGCATGAAACATGAAAAATAGAATGTAGCTTAGAATGACTAGGAAAAGCTAACTGATAGGCCACCTGTCCGACACCCTTGAGAACTGTATAAGGACCATAGAATGTGGGTGCTAGCTTCTAACAATGCTCAACCTTTAGAGAATTTTCTTGTAAGATTGCAGTCAAAGAAACACTCGATCCCCTTCTGCAAATTGACGTTCAGAGCGACCATGATCTGCTTGTTGCTTCATGCAATTTTGTGCCATGACCAAATTCTCTTTGAGGGTACAGAAAATAGCCTCTCGAACTGTAAGCGTTTGGTCAACCGCCTGGACCTTCGAGACACCGTTTAAGTATGAGAGAACTAAAGGTGGATTTTTTCCATATACCGCTTCAAAAGGAGTCATGCGTGTAGCTGTGTGGTATGAAGTGTTGTACCACCATTCAACTATGGGTAACCATTGAGCCCAATGATTTTTATTTTTCGAGGCAAAACACCTAAAATATGTTTCCAAACACTTATTGACAACTTATGTTTGACCATCAGTCTGGGGATGATAAAATATGTTGAGATGCAATTGGGTGTCTTGTAGCCTGAATAGTTCTTGCCAAAAATTGTTGGTGAAGTTGGGTCATGATCAGAAACAATAGAATGTGGCACGCCATGATTCTTGAAGACCTGATCCATGAAAAGTAGAGCCATCATGGATGTTGTAAATGGGTGTTCAAGAGAAAAGAAATGAGCATACTTGGAAAGGCGATCAACAACCACCATGATGAATGATTTATTTCCTAATTTGGGTAAGCCTGTAATAAAATCCATAGAGATATCCCTCCAAAGAGCAGGTGGTATCGAAGGAGGTTGTAGTGTGCCCAGAGATTTGATTGTTTCCCCCTTGTTGCATTGACAAACATCACATTCAGCTACAAAATTATGAAAGTCTTGTTTCATTCCATCCCATAAAAAAGAGCATTTGACCCTGTCATAGGTTTTGGTAAACCCGGAGTGCCCAGCTGTGGGTGTAACATGAAGCTCATAAAGTACCGTGGATTTAAGTTTGGATTGTTTGCTTAAATACAAATGGCCTTTGTATAGAAGCTCATCATGGAGCCAAAAGCACCCTAGGGAAGTTGGAGCCTTGGACTGCAATTGTTGGATCAACTATGAAATTTTTGGATTGTGTAGCCATTCTTGGTAGATGTCTTGGAGGCAATATGGTAAAATGAAGGAAAGAGAAAAAAGGGATCCTTCATCTTCACACTTTCAGGAAAGTGCATCTGCAACCACATTGTCTTTTATTTTTTTGTAAATGATCTCATAATCATATCCAAAGGGCTTGGTCACCCATTTTTGTTGCTCTGGGGAGGAAATGCGTTGTTCCAGAAAATACTTGAGGCTTTGATGGTCTGTCTTAATTTGGAATCATTTCCCTAATAGATAAGGGTGCCAAAGATCAATGGCATGTAGAATAGCCAACATTTCCTTTTCATAGATTGATTTGACCAGATTTCTTTCAGACAGTTGCTTGCTGGTAAATGCCAAAGGCCGAACCTCTTGCATAAGGACAACAACAATTTCTTTCCGTGAAGCATCATATTCCAAGACAAAGGTCTTTGTGAAATCAGGAAGGGTCGGGACTGGAGTGGTGCACATGGTCATCTTCAAGGTTTGAAAATCTTGAGCCATGACTGGAGTCCAAGTGAAAGAGTTCTTTTTAAAGAGTGTAATGAGAGGTGTTGCAATCTTTCCATAATTCTTGACAAACTTGCGATAATAACCTGTTAAGCCCAGAAATCCATGCAAGATTTTGAGAGTCTTTGGGTGAGGCCACTCTTGCATAGCTTCAATATTTTTAGGATCCACCCTAACACTGTCCTTTCCAACCATATGACCCAAGTACTCGACCTCTGAGGTGCCAAAAACACATTTAGATTGTTTCAGGAAAAGTTGGTGCTGAGAGAGTAGATGGAGAATGCGGTCCACATGGGCAAGATGGTATGTCCATGTTTTTCCATAGATGAGGATATCATCAAAGAAAACTAAGACAAAATGACATAGAAAAGGAGGGAAGACATGTTTCATGAGGCTTTGGAAGGTGGAGGAGGAATTACACGCATGACCAAAAACTCATAGTGGCCCTCATGAGTTCTAAAGGTAGTCTTGGGAATGTCTACCTCTTTCATATGTATCTAGTGGTAGCCAGAACAAAGATCGAGTTTAGTAAAGAACTGGGCGCCACTCAATTCATCCAAGAGGTCATCAATGACAGGGATGGGAAATTTTTCTTTAATGGTAAGTTTGTTGAGGGCACGAAATTCAGGACACATTCGCCAAGAACCTTATTTCTTTAGGACCATGACCATAGGAGAAGAATAGGGGCTCATACTAGGGTGGATAATGCCTGCATTAAGGAGTTCCTGGACCATTTTCTGATATTCATTTTTTTGGGAAAAGGGGTGACGATACGGACGAATATTGGGAGGAAGGCTTCCTAGTACAGGGGGAATGGAATGATCATGAACACCATGGGAAGGAGGGAGTCCCTAGGGAGTGGAAAAGACCACTTGATGTTTAGAAAGGATGGATTGGAGGTCTTGCGGCACTGTGGGTGTCTCTGTTTCTTGTATGGAATGGAGTTGGGCAATAAAAATAGAATGAACTTTTTTTAGCAACTTTTCCATGCGATGGAAACCAATGATATTAGGTGAACTGACGGTGATGCCTTGGAACTTATATTTTTGGCCCTCCTGGTCGAATTGCATGGTTAATTCCTTAAAATACATGAGAATGGGACCCAAAGTCCTTAGCCAGTCTTCACCCAACATAATTTCAAAACCGCCCATGTCGATAGAAAACATGTGAGATTTGAGGTGGAAATCACCAATTTGGAGACGCACATTTAAACAACACCCTCCAAATTTCATGGAGCCACCATTGGCAATCATGATTTGGAAATTGTTGACAGCATGGATGTAGCAATGATTTTCTTGGGCAATGCGACGATGAATAAAATTATGGGTGCTTCCACTATCAACCAGAATGATGACCTTCCTATGCTTGATGTAACCAATGAGCTTGAGGGTTTGGGGAGCAGAGAAGCCAGTGAGAGAATTTAGGGAAATGACCGGTTCTACTTCAGGAGGATATGAGGGAGGGGTTATGTCAGTGGTTTCAGGTGGCTCAGACACAAGGGGAGTTTCAACACCCTCTTCCGAAATATCCTCTGAGATGGCCATAAAAATATTTTGTTCCTTACACTTGTGTCCCATAAAATATTTGTGATCACAATTATAACAAAGGCCTTTGAGTTGGCGTTCAACGATTTCATCCTTGGTCAATTTTTGGATCTTTAGTGGAGCAGAGGGAATAGTGGGATTTACTGGTTTAGTGTGAGGGATAAAGGAGGGTTTGCGGTTTTGATAAGATACAACCTATTGTGATTATTTATCTGTTTTAGTAGCCTCCACCCAACTCTAAGGCGGAACCATGAGGACATGGGCCCGAATCTCATCCTTGAGGCTACTGATAAAACACTCTTGGAAAAAGGCATCAGACATGCCCTCTGTCTGAAAAGCCAAGCACTCAAAAGAAACTATAAAGTCTTCCACTGTTTCTGATTGTTTCAACTTTGTAAAATGACCTAAATGGTTGGTGTCAGTGTCAAAGTATTCATAAAGCTCTGCCAGAAATTGTGTCCAAGCAATATACCCTTGATGGGAAGTTTTTCTCCATTGCCACCATTGCCAACGTTCTTGATCTAGATGGAGAACATCATACCAGAGTTTGGCCAAGTCATCTGTAATGTCGTATAAAGAGAAATAATGTTTCATTTGGGTTACCCAACCAGTGGAATTTGAGAAATCAAATTTGGTCACATCCACCCGTGAAAGGCGTAGGTCACGTTGAAAGTGATGGTGTTGAAAGTTAGAGGAATGTTCAACTTTAGTATCTAAAGGTGAGTCAGATAAAGGGTTATTTGTAGGGATATGCATCTTGGTGCAGAGCATCAAAATGATAGATTCAAGCTGGGTATTCAGGTCTTGTTTGATTTCCTCCATTGAGGTCTGCATGGATGTATTGAGGGTGGTAACATTGGCACTGAGTTGTTTCAATTCTTGTTGGGTCTTGGTGAAATTAGATTGCAAGGTATTGAAGAGAGCTTCCAGGTCTTGGCTAAGGGTATGGGCCATGATGATGAGGAAACTGAAATGGGGCGGGTGGGGTCAACATCTTTCTGAAAAATGATATGTATGAATGTGATAAGGGTGAAGAAATGAATCCAATGGAATAGGTCTCAAATAATGGTGCAACATTTTCCAGACGTTTTTTTTTTACACCTGCAGAGTTATACTTCGGTCTGAATAATACTGTAGTAATGAAATGCCCAAATTCTTAACCAGGAATAAATGTGTAGTTATTTGGAAACCCAAACATAGCTGTGTGATAATAGATCTTGTCTACTTTTATTTGTTAATGTTTTGTCCCCAAGGGTTAGGTATTCAAGGGTTTTACAGACAAGGTTTTTCCCTGTGCTATAGCTCTCTGATATACGTGCAGGGGCCAACAGTAGTACTCGGCCCAATATCTCAGGGCACTAACTAAGGAGGATAGACTGTACCCTTACCCGTACTACTCGACTACCCAGGTACTAGAGAGTATCTTCCCAAGTGTTGTTCTCGGTGGCACTATAGCAGTCAGGCGACTGATCGGTTTATCTAAAGAGGGATTTAGGTAATCTAGATCGATCTGTACACATGTGTTTTTTGATGTTCTACCACTCGAATGGGTACCAACAGGGGTTAAAAGGGTGGCCAACAGATGTGCGCTTTGTAAATTCTAACCTTGTACAATATCTACTGCAAACTGATATTCATAAAAGAACAGAAAAGATATAATGGAAAATACAAACATTACACAGAGATTTTTCACCTGGAAACCCAATCCGGGAAAACCAGCATATATTATATTGATACACTTGTGTTACATTGTTTACAATACAATATACATATAGGAGCGAGCGGCATCCAAAACCCTAACCCAATGACCTGGATTAGTCCAAAACCCTAATTCCTTAACCGGAAATAGAAAAC
>JZKD02S1911316.1:356483-381412 GCA_000966675.3 Picea glauca
CGAATTGCTTGCCATTTCTTTTCACCTGAAAAACAATACCACAGATCTCCCACTGTAACAAGGCTTATCACAGTCCCGAGCCAAACCCTTGACGACAAAGGCATCCCCCTGAAGCTAATAAAGCTCTGATGCCAAATGTGAATTCTAACCTTGTACAATATCTACTGCAAACTGATATTCAGAAAAGAACAGAAAATATATAATGGAAAATACAAACATTACACAAAGATTTTTCACCTGGAAACCCAATCCGGGAAAACGAGCATATATTATATTGATACACTTGTGTTACATTGTTTACAATACAATATACATATAGGAGCCAGCGGCATCCAAAAACCTAACCCAATGACCTAGATTATTCCAAAACCCTAATTCCTTAACCGGAAATAGAAAACCATCGGCAAAAAACCATGTGCCGAAAAAACCGCCTAATATCATGTGGTCCCGGAAATATGTCGGCCCGAAACTGGCGAAAATATGTCGGCCCAATTTTTTTTTTTCGGGGACGCTGCCCCCCTGCACCCCCCCTGCGCGCCCGGTGCAGGGGCTCAAACACTGCTACTCGTGCAAAGAATATAACACACACCCAACACACTTAACTACCACTTGTATTTCCTGCGTTTATGAATCCCTCAACCACCATTTTATGTGCATAATGACAAATCTATGTGGCATAAAGACACCAGAATACATCTCTACCATGAAAAAAAAAATTTAATCCACACTTTCTGTCGAGGAAAGTGCTCTGATACCACTTGTAATATACCAGATATAAAAAGTATGCAGAACAAAAATAAAATGCTAGAAATGGCATAATAACAACAATATAACCAAAACAATCGCCACAATAGCACTGAAATGATATAAGAATAATAAGAGAAATAACACTTTGATTCTGAAAGCAGTGTTCACATGCCTCTTCAAGGGGGAAACCTCCAGTTGAGCAGAGCTCTATTAAAATAATATCCAAGCTAGGGTACTCATACCCTTGACTACTATTTATACTAACTATGTCTATCAAAAGAAGAATCTAGAGGAAGATCCTTCTAGAAGTGGAAGCTTCTATTAGGTCTTCTTACATTCGACTTATTCTATTTTATTGAAAGGCCTTATTAATATTGACTTTTATTACATCCGAATATATTGTTCTACCTATGTGCGGGTTAGGACCCTAACACATATAATCAAGGTTTAGAGAAGGGGTGTTATAGGATGTATATATACAAAGCGTCACCGAAGGTAATGAGGATCAAATTCTTGTCATTATCTTGAATCAACTATGACATAAGTGTTCAAAATCTAGAGGGTTTTTCAACTTGGAAGATGCAAATTCTAATTCAAATACTTGAAAAATCACAATCTGCTTGGAATACTTCCCCCTAATTATTCATCGGGTTAGGACATGCTTCATTCAATTAGCATTTTCATTCACTATATTATGTCGAAGAAGTATGTAATTCCAAAGTCTCCAAACGATGTGGATTGTTTCCAAGGATAACTTCTCTACATGGGAATATCATAATTCAAGTCGTCCAAGACCTTTTCTTAGATAATACACCACACACTTATAATGTGAATAACCTTAACAAAAAACACACCAACGTTGGATGTAGATGATGTTGTAACATCAAGTTCTGATGGTTCATCACATTTCTCCTGGAATCAGATAGTTGAGCGGTCACCCTACATCTAGAAATAGTTGGTTGGGTGATCAAACAAATCTCTACATTAGTTGGTTAAGTAGTTAACATGTCTTTCGGTCGGATAGTCAACTAATATTCAAAGATATTCATTTATGGATCAATTAGATGAGCAATCGACTATGAATTGGATGCATGGATGGTTGGGTCAAGCATCCTTTTCGAGTCAACTTGACAACATGGATTTGATAGAGTCAACTCTAACAACCGACGATTATACGCGGATAAGATCCTTCCAATTTCAAGGAAGTTGGTTATATATTGAAGTTATAAATAACAGAGCCTATGGGTCATTATTAACAAGCAAGTTGTGATATGATTGTTGTTTGCAAGATGTCCAATATGCATTGTGATGTTATGATCATAGTACATTGTTCTTAAGTGTTGTAACAGTGTCTTCAGACACCACCATTTTTTATCTTCAAAATATTTTTTTCTCTTCGATTATCTATAGTATTTTTTGTATGTTTCATATGAGGTTACACCCAATCACCAACATGGTATTAGATCCTATGGTTTGAAAACTCTCTTGTTATCCGAAAACCTTGTTGAGTCTGATCTATTGTCTGATTGACTATGGGACAATGGTTTGTAGATTGTAACTTGCTAAAACATATATGTTTTGTTTAGATATCGAAGATGGCTTCGAATATTGATCATGTAATTTCCATTGGATCAAATTATGTATTATGGGCACCAGACATGGAAACCTTATTGAAGAGTAAAGTATTGTGTCAGTATAGAAACACTATGATTCAATATCCAGCATAATATCAATCAAAGTTCATTGTTGATGGAAAGAAGGATGAGGTTGTGAGGGTCATCACAACCTATATCTAGCGAGAGATATTTTTTTCAAATAAGTGGAATCAACATTTGTCATCATGTATGGAAGAATATGAACTCATTGTTTGAAAAATTTGATGAAATCCACATCATGCAATTAGAGAAAGAGTTGATCTCTCTCGATCCTCAATCTTTTGACATAATAGAGGAATATTTGGTGCATGTGAAGGAACTGCAGTTGAAATTGGGAGAATATGGAAATAATTACCATAATAAATATAGACAACTCATCAATTTGGTCCTGGTGAATTTATGAACACCATTCGACGTGCTCGTTTTGAATTTTTGCACCAATTGGTAGGCACGTAAGGAAGATTGTAAGGATTACACCTTTGAATCTCTCTGTGTTCTTTTGATGACCAATCAACATAGAATTCTTGAAGATGGAAATCTTGTTTGTAAACATCAAGCTTACTTTCTTAAGGGGAAGAAAAATTCAAATCACAGGCAAAGGGGATTATTTGATACCCCTACATAGAGACCTAGATTCCTTGACCAAAAACCTAAAGGGAAAATAGATGCACCCCATAAAAGTCGAAAGAAGAAGACATGTTAGTAATGTGAAAATACTATACATGTGGAGAAGATTTTCTACAATAAGATAGACAATTTAGAGGAGATGGTTAAATGCATTGAAGGAGACATGTTCGTTGTTCATCAACATGCTGATAGATTCACCTTCCAAGTTGAAAATTATGAATCTTTACTATCTCATTTTGCATAGAACAAATGGGTATTCTACTCTAGGTTTAATCATCATATGACCAAGGATTCTTCCTTATTCATGTCCTTGACTGAAACTGAAGAGAAAAAAATTTATGTTGTTGATGATTTTTCTCTCAATATTGCCAGTCAAGGTGACGTTTCTTGTCAACATGGGAGAATTTTTTATGTTTATCATGTGCCAAATCTTAGTTCCATTTTTTTTTATCAACTAACACATATAGGTAAGATTGTGTAGCTTTGGCCATATCATATTCTTATTCGAGATTTGAAGAAATTTCAATTGATTTTTTCAGATGGTTTCTCGACCCAAAGGACAATTTGTATAAATTTTGTGATATGACTTGAACTGACACTAAACTGACTTCTCTTGTTTCTCACACTAACAATTGAAGTCAAAATTAGCATGAAAGAATCAAACACCTAATTTTTTTAAGCCAACAGTTGATGGAAACTCACAAAATGGTTTTTTCTCTACCTAATATTTTCCCCCCTAAAGGACTCTGTAAAGGTTGTGTGCTTGGAAAGAATCATCAAGCACCCTTTGACTTTGGAAATGTGTGGAAAGATAAAACCTCCTAGAGATGGTTCACAATTATGTATGTTGCATCAATCTACCTTCCCTAGTAGGTGCAAGGTATATCTTGACTTTCATTGATGATATCTCTTGTTTCACTTGGGTTTATTTTCTCAAGAATAAAAATGTTATCTTTGAAAAGTTAAAAAAATTAAGAGCCTTTGGTGAAAACAAATGTAGACAAGCCATCAAGTGCTTGAGATCAAAAAATGATGGTGAGTGTGTCAATCGACATTTTGAAGAATACCTGGTTCGATCTAGTATTGACTATTAGAGGTCAGTTCCTCACACACCTCAACAAAATGAAATCACATAATGAAAGAGTCAAACATTAGTCAAAATGCATAGATGTCTTTTGCAGGACAAAGATCTACCTCCTTAATTCTAGGTTGAAGAAGTATATTGTGCAAATTATCCACTCAATCGCATATCGACTTTAGTTGTTCCTTATATGACTCCAATTGAATGATGGTGTGGAAATAATCCTTGAGTCGACCACCTTTGTGTGTTTGTATGTGTTTCTTGGGATCATATTTTCTATGATTGTAGAAATAAGTTGGTTGTAAAGAGTCATGCTTCGATCATGATGGGATACTCCGAAGATTCTAAAGCCTATCAATTGTTTGACCCTGTCAAACAACAAATCATTATCAAACAAAATGTATGGTTTGATGAGAATTATATTGGCATCAAGCTATTGAATTCCTCCTATGGATTGCTATAGGATGATCACTTTGATGTGTTTTTAAACTATATTTTTCATGTTCCATATTTTAGTCCTTTGATTGGACAATTGAACTGTGTTCCCATTTCAGCTAGACCATTGACATCTGAGTCAATTATTCCGTCAATATTTTCCTCGACTATTCCACCATCTCTATTAACTAATATTGTTCCAACTTCTAATCGACCTTATGCAATGGAAAATAGTTCACCCCTTCATTGTATACCTATATTTGCATCAAAGATAATTTAAGATGTTGTGCCTAATGGCGGTGATATTTTCTCCATATGAAAAAACTCAAAGTCAAAAGAAACATGGCAGTGTTTCATTGATGACTCGCATACTTGAATATTATAATCTTATTGCCCACTCATATTCTCAAGGAAAAACTAAATGGGAACATTCTATGTAGAAAGAAATTGATTATTTGTCAAAGAATCACAATTGGGAATTAGTTCCCCAACAAAAAGGAAAGAAATTTGTGAAGTATCGATGGGTCTGCAGGACCAAGTTCACCTTTAAAGGTGTTGTTGAGTGACATAAATATTTCTTAGTTGTTAATGGTTTTCTCAACAAGAAGGAATTAAATACACTGAAACATTCTCCCCAGTTGCAAAGATGAACTCTGTGTGATTGATTCTTTCCCTTGCGACTTGATTTCGATGGAAAATCCATCAGATGGATGTGAATATTACTTTTATTCATGGCAACCTATCTAAATAATTTTTCATGAAACATCCTCTTGGTTTTGTGATAGATTCTAATATTGTTTTTTGACTCAAGAAGTCTCTTTGTGTTTTGAAGGAGGCTCCCCGAGATTGGTATACTAAGATAGAATTTTTTTTTCTTTGACTTGGTTTCAAACGTTGTGAATATGATCACAACTTGTATGTAATCCATACCAATGGATACACTTTGATTGTTGTTGTATATATTGATGAAATTATCATTATTGTAAATAAACTTGATCTCATTGTTAGATTGAAGAAACAACTTGTTGACTCCTTTGACATGACAAATCTTGGTACTCTACATTAGGTTTTGGGTCTTCAAGTATTACCACCATGTGATGGTTTTTTCAGTTCTCAATGTGAATATGTAATGGATATTTTGACATGTTTTAAGATGGAATATTGTAATCCTTGTGATACTGCTTTTAAATCTAGATTCCAGCTAACCAAATCTTGTCAATCTCCTTAATTTGATGCTACACTTTATCGACAACTTGTTGGTAGTCTTATTTATGTTACTCATAGTCGACCTGGCATTTCCTTTGTTGTTAGTGTGGTTTCTAAGTTTATTAGGGACCCCATATAAATCCACTCGAAAGAAGTCAAATGAGTGTTTTTCTATCTCAATGCTACCACTCATTTTGGTATCACGTGTTGTAATTGTTCATATTCGCTAGTCAAATTCGGTGACTTTGACTGGGATGGAGACAATGATGATCGAAAGTCAACATTTGGATATGTGTTTTGATACAACAATGGACCATTGGTTTGGTCATACAAGAAATATAAGGACGTCTCTTTTTCAAATATAGAAGTAGATTATTGTGGCACTTTTCATGCAGATATAGAGCTAGTTTGGATCCACCAACTTTTGGCTGAACTTGGTTTTCCTATTTCAACCTCGACTATAGTCTAATGTGACAATCAGAGTGTCATTCAAGTTGCAGATAACCATTTTTCCCATAGTAAGATGAAACATGTTGATCTCTATGATCATTATTTGAGAGAAGTGGTTCGTGAGAATATTGTCTCTCTTGAATATTGTAGAACAAATGATCAACTAGTTGATATATTCACTAACCCTTTATTTGAAGCTAGATTTATCAATCTCTATAAAATGTTTGGGATTCAAGAAGATGTAATTATGGGGTGGTGTCCTACTGACATAATTTCACCTCTTGAATCTCCAAAATCGTGTGTTGGTTGGGGGGTGTTGGAACATCAAGTTATGATGGTTCATTACACTTTTCCTAGAATTAATTGGTTGGGTGATTGACCTACATATCAAAACATTTAGTTGGATGATCAACCCGATCTCTAGATTATTGGTTGAGTAGTCAACAAGTATTTATGTCGAACAATCAACCAACACTCGAAGACAGACGGTTGATGGATTGAGCAGTCGAGAAATCAAATACGAGTTAGATGCATGGATGATCAGGTTGAGCATCCTTGTGAAGTTGAATTGATAGCACAACTTTTATGGATTCAACTCTAATAATTGACATTTATATGTGGACAATATCCTCTCAGTTTAAAGGAACTTTGTTAGATATTGAAGCTATAAATAGTATACCCTACGGGTCATTATTAACAAGTGAGTTTCAATATCATTGTTGTGTACAATATGTATAATATGAATTGTGATTTTTTAATCACAATGCATTGTGCTTATGTTCTATAACAATGTCTTTAGACACCACCCTTTTTTTATCTTTGAAATCATATTTCCTCTTCTATTATCTATAGTATTATTTGTCTATTTTGTATGAGTTTACACCGAATGCCCAACATATGATGTAAGATATGAGCAAAAATGTTTGTTGTAGTCAGGCAAACTCAATAGAAAGGTGGAAATGAGAGGATTTTTCAAGCAATCAAATGGCCATTGTGCTTGATCATTTCACATAAATGAAACTCCCTTTTTTTTAAGGTGCATGGAATCTTTTGTAATCTTGGCATAATTGGTGATAAATTGTCACAATTGTTTTTCATTTCCCTAAAGGATTTGAAGATGGAAAATGTTGTGTGGGGGAGGAAATTAGACTATTTCCTAAACCATAATTGGTTTGACCATAATCAAGTACTTAGAAATAATGAAAATAAAAAAATTCCTAGACACTACAAAAAAAATTCACTTATGAGGATTCAGATGAATTTTATAGTATCAACATATTTTGAATATTGCATGTATATAAGTTGGATGATCAACCCTTATCTTTAATAAATTGGAAAATTCATCTAGATAAGCCTTGAAAATATGTTCAATGTTGTGAAATGCATACGACATGGCATGTTGGAATGTACCTCCGACATTTTTTAGACGAAATGACATTTTATTATAGGAAAATGTTCCCGAAGGATATATGCACATAGTTTTGTGTTGATCTTATGGATGAAATTTTAATTTAATTACAACTATAAAATCCATCCATTAATGAAAATATCTCTTTTATGGAACATTCATTGATGATTTGATCAATGAATGGCATGGGGTGATTATTATTAGGGAATACCTTATTTAGATCATAAAAGTTAGTACATATGTGAATGGTCGCCTACTTCTTCACCATAGAAACTGGATTTTACACCCATTTAATCAAGGGGATAGAGTAGATAAAACTATATTTCAATAGTTTTTCCACCTTTGATTGTATCGAAATTGTTTTTCAAGGATTTACCAATCATAGTTTTTGTTGAACGAGATTCACATTGTCATATGTTTTTATCTTGAGTTCAATATTACAAGGGTTGATGCCTTGCATTTCTTCATAATACTAAAAAAAATGTTGCTATACTCCTTGAAGAGAGTATTATATATGTTAACTTCATCAGAAAAACAATATACTCAAATTAGGACAACTTCATCAATCCTATGTATAATGGAAATATTGATTGGCATGGTTTTATAACTGTTTGTGATGTTTCCTTGTAAATACACATCACATTGTGGGATGAAACTCTCATACCATTGAAAATATCTAGGTATGATAAAAACCTTTTATCCAACCTTCATCTTCTACAACTCTAGGAGAAAGTGCAATGAGTGGTGCATATCTTCCCATATTATATCAGAACAAGTCATTTCTTACAAAATGGACTTATCTAATTCTAGGAACATGTCTAATGAATCTTTTGAAATATGATACATGAAGGCTTATATGGGTGAATTAAATTAATTGTACTACCATTGAGGTGGATTATTATGACCAGTTCCTATAAAATCCATTTGAATGAATTAATAAGTTATCTCAATTGTAGAAAATAACATAGTTGAACATACATATCCTTTCCATGTCAGACAAAAAGAACGGCTTGGAGCTAACCATGGGTCTTCCCTAAAGTAAGAATTGTTTAGAGAAATTGAGCTCTATGTGTTCACATTATTGCCAAAATAATATTTCTAAATATTGACTATGGTATCAATGGAAATTAACATAATCACATATGTATAGGTAGAGTCAAAATAATAAACTGGTAGAGGGAGTGAAAAATTTCCCATCAAAGTTGAGTCCTTTGTCCTAACAATTCGAACACCTTCATAAACCACCATGGGATTATAAACCATTGGAACATTGTATCTCATGTTGGAATTTAGATCAGGAATGCAACATGAAAACTAATCAATTGTGATAGCTATCCTTGATGAGGGAAGAAAATAATTATAAAAATAAAAGACACTACAATTTTCATTGCGTACATATGGATACATCCCAGCAAGAGATCAGAATCTGATGGAGCATCAACAATTTCAACATCAATCAAGTTTATTTTACCCCCCAAATCAAGTGGAAAGGAGGGAGAAATCCCATGGGGTCTAAAAGAATGACCATCACATACTGTCAACACTATGGTAGAAGGAACTATCTTGGGATAACATACAACTCTTTGACATGAAAAGGACATAACATAATTGTAAGTCCTTTTGTCCACTATAGTCTTGAGAATGTTCATTCCTTGGGATCATACCTAGATCTGAAATGAAACATGTTCGGTGAGTCTTTTCTTGGATTGATCTAGGTAGAATATGATTAAACAAGGGTTGGAAGGGTCAAATCCATTGATATAACTCAATAATTCATTTCATTGCATAAGGAATCTTTAAAGGAATTCCAATGTATACATAACACATGGTGCTTGGGCTAGATATTGAACAATATTGTATTTCTAAGTAGCTTGGGCAGTATGATTTTATATATAACATCTTAAAATGACCTTTGGGAGGTGAGGAATCAAGTCAACTTTCAGTCTCCCTATTTGTATAGGGATAGGCTATTGTCATATAGACATTTCTTTATCTTTAGATCCTAACTCAAGATCATTTTAACTATGAGTCTGGTCTAGAAATTAGTGTCCTTCTTACACATTTTTTTGTTTTCATTCAAAGTATTTTCCCCTTGGGTAGGGGTGCCATGATTTCCCCCTCATGGATATGTATGGTTATTATTTCCAACAACCATTATTTTTCTTTGAGGAGAGAAAGAAATAGTTATGATGGTGAGTTTATACTAGTGTTTGCAAGGATAGTACCTTACAATTGTGGGCTAACTGAAGAATATCGATGACTGTAAAAGACGGAAATTTCCAATGATGGAAATCAAGAAATATTCTATAACTAATTCAATCGACTAAATTTTCATAAGAGGAAGAAATATGAACTCACTTGTATTCCTACATTCGATGTACTTTTTGAATTATGGAATCTTCTTTCTCCTTCCCGATTGCTTCTCATGAAACTTGCAAAACTTCTATAAACATATCTCTAAGAAAAATAATTATTCTAATAAATGAATCGTTAGTTTCATCAAATATAAAAGAAATTAATTTCAATTAGTGTTATAAAAATCATATATTCAACAATTGAAATTTAGACATCAAGAACAAAACATGTTGAAGGAATGAACATCTTATTTAAAAAAATAGAATGAAAATTACATTGTATACTTGTAATGTTGTAGCTGTATGCTATCGAAAATAATTTGAGTCCCTCCACCCAAAAATTTTCAATAAGGTAGGTCTCATCCTTTGATACACTAATGAACTCAAGGAGGATTCAAGGAGGATCCTATTCATATAGAGAGGTGTTCAAACAAGACTAGAAGCAAGGGTTTCTAGGTCAAGAACCAGTAGAGCAGGGGAGATTTATGGGTTTGTAGACATGGTGGACATCATCTTATACTTATTTGATTTTATATGCACTCAATAATTACCTTTATACTTGGATAAATTCCCTATTTAAGTCTCTTTTAGTTAGTTGAATATGGTTGAGTACAGCTAAACAAAGTTAGGTGGCTAACCAAACCCTAACTCAAATTGCAATTATGAAAAGTATATTTTTTTTAGCATTTATTACCATGTATGTGACTTTCCTTTGGGAAACCCATGTATACATGTGATACATAAATGTCAGGGCGCATACAAGTTCTAAAAAATATTTCTTTTGAATATTTCAAGGAGGTATGGGAAAGAGGCATTTGCAATTAGGATAGAGACCATGCCAATAAGATCATTAATGATTCAATTATGGAAATTAATGTTATGGCTAAAATACATTATAAGTCTTAAAATAGTAGTAAGTTAGTGTGAAGTTTTCCATAATCTAATCTAAGAACAAAAACCAATGGCATAAACAAGTCTGAATACTCAATTCCCGAGGAAGACATGTTAGAAATAATAGGTGTGATCGTTTAACCATAGACAATATAGAAATATTGCCACCAAACTATAGGTCGAAGCCACCCCCGAGCACCTTAATCTTGACATAGAAAATAATTATGGAAGAAAACCCTAGATCCAAAATCCAATCAAGGTAGAATACCACTCTCCAGAGCTAGCTTACCAAGAAGAAAGTCCAAACAATAACTAAGAGAAAGTACAAACCTAAAACCAAAAATACTAGTTGTAGTAGTTGTAGCTACAACTACTCTCCACACTTGCACACTTACTAAATTTATGTAGTTGTGAGCTGTGTGTATTCAAATTAATGAGCTATGGAATCCTATATTTATACTGCTCTTCCTTAGCTGTCTAGGCCGACTTCTCTAATTATTTTCTTTAGCCCACTCGTCTTCTAGGGTTATGTCCAATTCTTTAGGGTTTATTATTGCTTCCTGAAATATTATATTCTTGTCAGGGTTACACATGGAGGTTTAATACCTCCCGCAGTTACCATAATATCAACACTCCCTCCTAGCTAGGGAGGTATTGAAAGAAATGTCCTTGAGCACAAACATACCATTCAAATGGTAGCATCATCAAAGGTACACAAGATATCTCATGATTAAATCACAAGCACCATCATCACTATCAGTATCATATGATAGCATCAACTGCATCATCTCTCAAAGCCATACTCCATCTGAGTAATCAGGCATGATTTTGAATAAGTCATTGACTCCATAGAGTGATACAAGAACTATTCTTCTAATACATACATATGTCCTAGAAGAATAATTGTTCCAACAGATGATGGAAGCCATGCCATGGGCTATAAGGACTATTCTTATAATCCGTACATATGCCCTAGAAGAATAATTGTCCTAGACCATTTTCCTCCTAGAGATTATATTTCCACCAACACATTGACTATCCATCTAGATAGTAATCATTTCCATCACTACTGATAGTATTCATGGAAATTAGAACAATTACATTCAATACAACACAACTATGTCTATCCATAGTAGTACAAAACTACTATCCGATGGTAGACAACCACACCAAGTACCACATGACTATTTAACAAGTGACACATAGTCACAACTAGTGGAACACATCTTCCACAGTGGCATACAACTATTGTCCAAAGATATACAATCTTCACAGTAATCATATCATCTCATATCAACCTGCATAACAATATCATGATACAAACTGATTCATTTAGGTCGTTCTTCCACTCACATATGTGAGATATGGAAGATCATCTTCCCTCAAGAGTTAAAACATCAGTCATGGGCCATCTGGACTATTCTTCTCAAGCATAGAAGAATAATTGTCCCTGATTTCTGAGCCTGGACCATTCACCTAACTGGGCCATTTATCCCTCCACTAGTCATAGTGTAACCTAGAGAGAATGAGTATGCCCTAAAGAATTTCTTTCCCTGATTGTTGAATTTGGACCATTCACCTAACTGGGCCATTCCTCTGGCACTAATCATAGTGCAAAATGGATATAATGAGTCTACCTTAGGGAATGACTATCTGGACCATTTCACAATGGAAATGATTGTCCTACACCAACCTATAAAACATACCGTTCCTTGAAACTGCTCACAACTGTGAACTTCAAAAGAATGACTACCCGACAAGGCAAAGAATTCAACTTGACCACTACTCAGAGTGACTGACAAGAAGAATGACTTTTCTAGACTCTTCCTCCACACTAGACACAAGGTGAATCATTGTCTATGGTACATTCGATATGGACCATTTTCCGAACTAGAAAATGCATGTCCGTTAGAAATCTCAAACCACTTTCCGAACTGGAAAGGAAATGATCATCCTGGACCATTTTTCAAACTGAAAAATGAATGTCCATAAATAAATAACATATTAGTGCTCCCTCCCAACCTGGGAGTAATATCTTCTTTTTTCAATAAGGAATTCATCTCCACGAGCCCCAATTTGTTTCTTGAGTACATAAATTTTTTATCTTGGACAAAGGCTTTACCAAAATATCTACTATCTTCTCATCTGTGGAGATATATTGGAGAACCACTTCTCTTTTCTAGAATTCATCACGGAGAATATAATGATTGATCTCAATGTACTTTGGTTTGTCATGGAACACTAGTTTTCTATGAAGGCTTCATATAGCTCTGATCATTACAATATATCATGGTCGAATTCATCACTTTTTTTCCCTGCTAGCTCATGATATCGTGGCAAGGCTCAAATTGAAACATATCCAAGTATCACTTATTCGATCATCATGAGAGTTTTCCATGGATTAGCAATGCATCATCTCGGACTTCTGAGTAACTATTTTGATACACTATCTCTGTCATAGAAAGTTTTCACCATGCTTCTATTGTATATGAGATACTCTACATCAAGTTGTTTGAATCCATATAATGTCTTCTTACATCTGCATACATGGATCTCTTTTTGGTATACTCTTCTTTCTCACTTTATTGATTGGGAAGAACATTCTTTTACATGTAAATTACAGTCCATGGATACTGCAAGAGGTATATCTAGTTTACTGGAACAAGTTGTTGTCATACCCTTCTCCCTCCTTCTAGAAGAAACTATGAATCTTGCAATGCTTCCATTCATAAGTATTTTTCACATTTTCTTACATACACTATTCTTTATCATAACTTTCATTTCTTCTTCCTGATTTCTTCTTAGTGGGTTCAAACTAGGCTAGTAGTGTTGTGATTCTCGGTATAATAACTAGTTGTTATATTTCTTTCTTTCTTGGAATCTTCATGTTCTTCCTCATGTCTCTCTTTATCCCTTGGGTCTATGGGTTTTTCTATATGTCTTGAATATTCCATATTCTTCCTTTCATCAGAGAATCATGGATGTAGATGGACAACCAAGGATACTTTAAGGATTCTTTTTTAAGAAGACTTCTTCTAGAGTCAAACTGAACATGTGTTGCTTATCATGGATGCTACCTTCAATTGGAACATGGACATATACTTCATAATTCTCAATGGATCATATCATTTAGGATTAGCTCCCTCCTAATCCTTGCTTCATTAATGAATGCATGCTCTTCTTTTGAAATTATGTAATCAACTCCCTCCATCTAAGAGAGTCCATGCTTTCGTCTGCATCCTTATTTCCTTCTGTAAAGTGTCACAAGTATTTTTCTAATTTCCTCTTGATTGTTGATTTATTTCCATTTTGACTTATTCTGGGTCTATTTAAGTTTGATTATGATTTTGGCTTATCTGGAAGTTGTTTCATATATAATATCTTCCACAAGAATTTTTACCAAGGGTTGTCAACGTGCTTCATATTTTTATGTGTATTGCTTGACTTGTAGTAATCGTGATAGCAATCCTTATCTTGTTATTCTTCCATAGGTATTGTTTCACTTGAACATCTTATATTCTAAGAAATAGATATGCAATATATGTATAGAAACTATGTAAACATGGTATGTACAATAAATTTGAGGAATATTTTTACCTTGAATAGAAGAAGAAGTTTTTTTATCCTTCTTTGCCTTCTTTTAGGGTTCCCTTTCTTCGACAACTGATGCTTCGTCTATTTCCTTCCTTAAGACAAACTTCCTCTTATTTTTGAAATTCTTGAATTTCACTGTGAAGGCTTGATTATCGTATTTCTTTTTGGATTTCTCTTTTGTGCTAATCCTTGATTCTTCTTTTGCATAGAAAATCCAAATTTATTCAAATGTGAGATACTCCTTTCTTGTGTTCATGCTTGTAGAAAATGCATCCAATGTCTTGGGAAGGTTGTGAGTAGTATATTTACTAGTTCCCTGAAATTATTTCTTCAATAGCTTGTATTTGATCTCTTAACTGAGAGATTCTCACAAAGTATGATGTTGTTCTTTCATCATCATTCATTTTCATGTCACGAAGCTCATTCTTCCGACTCATTACTTGTCCAATGTTTCTAACTGAGAATAGATTAGTTAGGGCATCATACATCTTATTAGATGAGTCAAGATGAGAGATATAGGGTATCAAGTGGTATTTTATAGATTCCACTATGATACGCATGGCATTGATGGCATTGTCCTTGATTCTTCTTTTGCATAGAAAATCCAAATTTATCCAAATTTGAGATACTCCTTTCTTGTGTTCATGCTTGCAGAAAATGCATCCAATGTTTTGGGAAGGTTGTGAGTAGTATATTTAATAGTTCCCTAAAATGATTTCTTCAATAGCTTGTATTTGATCTCTTAACTGAGAGATTCTCACAAAGTATGATGTTGTTCTTTCATCATCATTCATTTTCATGTCACGAAGCTCATTCTTCCGACTCATTACTTCTCCAATGTTTCTAACTGAGAATAGATTAGTTAGGGCATCATACATCTTCTTAGATGAGTCAAGATGAGAGATGTAGGGTATCAAGTGGTATTTTACAGATTCCACTATGATACACATGGCATTGATGGAATTGTCCTTGAACTTCTCCATAACTGCAACCTTCTGAGGTTCCTTCTCTTTTCCTTCTTCAAATTGTGGTTCCACGATCTTTCCTTTCACTATATCCAACACTTTATTCTTGGCAAGGATGAGTTGAATCCGTGTCTTCCATGCTATAAAGTTAGAATCCCCTTCTAACTTGTTTTCTGACTTGATAGAGTAATTCATGACTACTTTGACTTGGTCAACCTTTGACATTGACCAAAAACTCAAACTTGACATCTTAGCTTGTTGAGAGTACAAGGAGGTCTGGTAGGTTAGGCCACACTAGGCTATCCATAAATTAGGTCAATATCTTCACTTAAGGTGCCTTAACATGTTAGAGACCTAACCCTCCATGTAGGTAGAATAATATATTCCGATTTAATAAAGGTCAATATTAATAAGGCCTATAAATAAGGAAGAATAAGGAAAATGTAAGAAGACCTAATAGAAGCTTCTGTTTTTAGAAGGATCTTCCTCTATATGGTTCTTTTGATAGACATATTTAGTATAAATAAGAGTCGAGGGTATGAGAACTTTTTGTCTTGGATATTATTGTAATAGAGATTTGCTCTGTTGGAGGTTTCCCCTTGGAAGAGGCAACTGAACATTGCTCTCAGTAATCAAAGTGCTATTTTTGGTGTTATTCCTATATCATTTTGGCATTATTGTGGTGTTGTTCCAGTTATATTGTTTCATATGTGCCATTTCTATCATTTTATTTCTGTTTTGCATACTTTTTATATATGGAATATTACAAGTGGTATCTAAGCACTTTCATCAATGGAAAATTGCAGGTTAATTTTTTTCAGGGTAGATACATATTCTAGTGTCTTTAAGCTACAAAGATCTATCATTACGTGCATAAACACAAAGTCGGGGATTCATACATGTAATAAATACAATTGGTACTTAAGAGGACATCTGTTGGCCACCCTTGTAATCCTTGTTGGTCCCCCTTCGAGTGGTAGTGCATCAGACAACACTTGTATACAGATCCACCTAGATTTCCTGAAGCCCGCTTCAGATAAACCGATCGATCGCCTGACTGCTATAGTACCACCGAGAACAACACTCGGGAAGATACTCTCTAGTACCTGGGTATTTAGGTAGTATGGCTAAGGCCACGGTCTAGCTTCCTTAGTTGGTGCCCTAAGATATTGGGCTGAGTACTACTCTTGGACCCCGCACGTATATTAGAGAGATATAGCACATGGAAAACCCTTGTCTGTAGAACCCTTGAATACCTAACCTTTCGGGATGAAAAAACAAAAAAACAAACAAACAAACAAACAAGAGCTATTGACGCACAACTGTGTCTTCTGCATTCGAGTTTCCAAATCACTAGACATTTATTCCTAATCAAGCATTTGGGCATTTCATCACTGTAGTATTCTTCAGACTGGAGTATAACTCGATAGGTGTAATAAATAAATAAATAAAAATTCGATTTTGTTGCACCATTTTTTGAGACCTATTCCATTGCATTTATCTATTCTCCCTTATCACATTCATACCTATCATTTTTCAGAAAATTGTTTGACCCCACCTGCCCCTTTTTGGTTCCCTCGTCCTCCCTTTTTGGTTCCCTCGTCCTCATGGCCCATACCCGTAGCCAAGACTTGGAAGCTTTCTTCAATACCTTTCAATCTAATTTCACAAAGACCCAACAAGAAGTGAGACAACTTAATGCCAATATGCCACCATCAATAAAAACATCCATTCCTCCATCGTCTCCTAAATAAGGGAACTCAAAGAAGACCTCAAATAAGACATTACTACCTAGCTTGAATCTGTCACTTCGATGCTCTGCACCAAGCTACATATCCCTCCTGATCTGCCTTTATCTAACCCACCTTTGCATACTGAAGCTGAAAATTCCTCTCATTCCCATAATTTTCAACTCCATCTTTTTCAGCATGACCTACACCTTCTGCTTTTGGATGTGACCAAATTTGATGGCTCTAATCCCACTGTTTGGGTAACTGAAATGAAACATTATTTCTCTTTGTACGAAATTACAGATGAGTTGGACAAACTTCGGTAAGGTGTACTCCATCTAGGTCAAGAACGTTGGCAATGGTAGCAATGGAGAAAAACTACCAATCAATGGTATGTTGCTTGGACACACTTTGTGGCAAAGATTTATGAATTCTTTGACACTGATGCCAACAATTTAGGTTGTTTGACAAAGTTGAAACAATCTAGCACAGTGGAAGACTTTGTAGCTTCTTCTGAGTGACTGGTTTTTCGTACAAGGACATGTCTGATGTTTTCCTTCGAGAATGTTTTATCAATGGCCTCAAGGATGAGATTCATGCCCATGTCCTCATGGATCAGCCTCATAGTTGGGTGTAGGCTACTAAAAGAGATAAGGAATCACAACAAGTTGTCTCTTCTCAAAACCGGAAACCCTCCTTTATTCCTCACACTAAACCAGTAAATCCCACTCCTCCTTCTACTCCACTAGATATCCAAAAGTTGAGCAGGGTTGAAATAGATGAACGCCAACTCAAAGGCATTTGTTATAATTGTGATGACAAATGTTTTCCAGGACACAAGTGTAAGGAACAAAATATTTTTATGGCCATATCGGAGAATGTTTCGTAATAGGATGTTGAATCTCCCCTTATGTCTGTCTCACCTGAACCCACTGAAATAACCCAACCATCAAACCCTCCTGAAGTAGAACCAGTCATTTCCCTAAATTCTCTCATTGAATTCTTTGCTCCCCAAACCCTCAAGCTAATTGGCTACACCAAGCATAGGAAGGTCATCATTCTTGTTGATAGTGGAAGCACCCATAATTTTATTCATCGTCACATTTCCCAAGAAACTAATTTCTATATTCGTGCAATCAATAATTTCCAAATCATGATTTCCAATGGCGGGTCCATGAAATGTGGAGGGCATTGTGAAAATGTGCATCTCCAAATTGGTGACTACCACCTGAAATCTCATATGTTTTCTATTGACATGGGATATTGTGACATTATCTTGGGTGTAGATTGGCTAAGGACTTTGGTTCCCATTCTCATGGATTTTAAGGAATTAACCATGCAATTCAACTAGGAGAGACAACAATATAATCTCCAAGGCATCACCTCCGGTGCCCCTAAGATCATTAGTTTCCATCGCATGGAAAAACTAATAAAAAAAGGTCATTCTCACGTTATTTCCCAACTCCATGCCATACAAGCAACTGAGACACCCTTTTTTCTGCAGGACCTCCAATCCATCCTCTCTAAACATCAAGTGGGTTTTTCCACTCCCCAGGGACTCCCTCCTTCCCGTGGTGTTCAAGATCATTCTAGTCCCCTTGTCCCGGGAAGCCTTTCTCCAAATATCTGTCCCTATTGTCACCACTTTTCCAAAAAAAATTAAATTGAGAAAATGGTTCACAAAATTCTTAACACAGGTGTTATACACCCTTGTACGAGCCCCTACTATTCCCCTATGGTCATGGTCTTGAAGAAATAATGTTCTTGGCGCATGTGTCCTGACTTTCACGCCCTCAAAAAAATCACCATTAAAGATAAATTTCCCATTCCTGTCATTGATGACCTCTTGGATGAATTGACTGGCACCCAGTTCTCTACTAAAATTGATCTTTGTTCTAGCTACCACCAGATCCATATGAAATAGGCAGACATTTGTAAGAATGCCTTTAGAACTCATGAGGGCCACTATGAGTTTTTTGCCATTCCCTTTTTCTTCTGTAATGCTCCCTCCACTTTCAAAAGACTCATGAATCATGTCTTCCATCCTTTTCTCCATCATTTTGTCTTAGTTTTCTTTGATGATATCCTCATCTCTAACAAAACCTCGAAAAACCATCTTGCTCATGTGGATCGAGTTCTCCATCTACTCTCTCAACATCAACTATTCCTAAAACAATCTAAATGTGCTTTTAGCGCATCAGAAGTCGAGTACTTGGGTCATCTTGTTAGAAAGGACAACATCAGGGTGGATCCTAAAAATATTGAAGCTATGCAAGACTAGCCTCACCTAAAGACTCTCAAAATCTTGCATGGATTTATGGGCTTAACAGGTTATTATCACAATTTTGTTAGGAATTATGGAAAGATTGTGGTACCTCTCACCGTACTCCTTAAAAATAATTCTTTCAGTTGGACTCCAGCAATCGCTCATGCTTTTCAAACCTTGAAGATGGCGATGTGCACCACTCCAGTTTTGGCCCTTCCCGATTTCACAAAGACCTTTGTCCTACAATGTGATGCTTCAGGGAAAGGAAATGGCATTGTCCTTATGCAAGAGGGTTGGCCTTTGGCCTTTACCATCAAACAACTGTCTGAATGAAACTTGGGCAAATCAATATATGAAAAGGAAATGTTGGCTATTCTACATGTCAATGATCTTTGGCACCCTTATGTATTGGGGCAACACTTCGAAATTAAGACAGATCATCAAAGCCTCAAGTATTTTCTGGAACAACACATTTCCTCCCCGTAACAACAAAAATGGATGACTAAGGAAAATACAATGTGGTTGTGGATGAAATTTCCTGAAAATATGAAGATGAAGGGTCCCTTTTTTCTCTCTCATTCATTGTACCAGATTGGCTCCAATTCATTCGCCAGAATTGGCTACACAATCCCAATAGTTTTCATATGATACAACAATTGCAGTCCAATTCTCCAGTTTCCCTAGGGTACTCTTGGCTCCATGATGAGATTCGATACAAAGGTTGTTTGTATTTAAGTAAATAGTCAAAACTAAAATCCATGGTACTTTTTGAGCTTCATGCTACACCCATTGTTGGGCACTCTAGGTTTACCAAAACCTATGATAGGGTCAAACGTTCTTTTTTCTAGGATGGTATGAAATAGGACGTTCGTAATTTTATGGCTGAATGTGATGTGTTTCAACGCCACAAGGGAGAAACAATCAAATCTCATGGCACACTACAACCACTTTTGATTCCACCTACTATTTGGTGGGATATCTCTATGGATTTTATTGTAGGCTTACCTAAAGAGGGAAATAAATCAGTCATCATGGTGGTAGTTGATCACCTTTCCAAGTATGCTCATTTATTTGCTCTTCAACAACTATTTACAACATCCATTGTGGCTCAACTTTTCATGGATTAGGTCCTCAAGCTTCATGGCATGCTACATTCTATTGTTTTTGATTGCGACCCAAATTTCACCCACAATTTTTGGCAAGAACTGTTCAAGCTACAAGGCACCCAATTGCATCTCAGTACAACTTATCATCCCCAAATTGATGGTCAAACTGAAGTTGTCGACAAGTGTTTGGAAACATATTTGAGATGTTTTGTATTGGAAAAGAAAAATAAGTGGGCTCAATAGTTACCACTAGTTGAATGGTGGTACAACACTTCATACCATACAACTACTCGCATGACTCCTTTTCAAGAGGTATATGGAAAAATGACACCTTCAATTCTCTCATATTTACCAGGTGTCTCGCAGATCCAGGTGGTTGACCAAATGCTTACAGTTCGAGAGGCTATTCTCCATACCCTCAAAGAGAATTTTGTCATGGCCCAGAATCGCATGAACAAAAAACTAGATTGAGGTCGCTCTGAACGTCAATTTGCAGAAGGGGATCAAGTGTTTCTTCGATTGAAACCTTACAATCAAAATTCCCTCAAGGCTGACCATTGTGAGAAACTAACACCCAAATTTTATGTTCCTTAGACCATTCTCAAGAGTGTGGCATAGGTGGCTTATCAATTAGCTTTTCCTAGTCATTCTAAGCTACATCCTATTTTTCACATTTCCTGCTTAAATAAGGTGGTTGGAACTAAGTGCCAAACTCAAAACAACCTTCCCAAGTTGGACAAAGAAGGATCCATTTGGCTACATCCATAAGAATTTTTGGACCAACTTGAGTGGCACATGCATCAGTGAACCATCAAGGAGATGTTATTCTCGTGGAAAGATACAACCCGGACAGATGCCACTTGGGAACCAACTACCATTCTGCAACAATTTCCACATCTGAAGACTTGAGGATAGGGTTGTTTTTAAGGTGGAGGACATGTTAGGGACCTAACCCTTGACCAATGTAGAATAATATATTTCGATGTAATAAAGGTCAATATTAATAAGGCCTAGCAATAAGGAAGAATAAGTCGAATGTAAGAATACCTAATAGAAGCTTCCTCTTCTAGAGGGATTTTCCTCTAGATGTTTATTTTAATAGACATATTTAGTATAAATAAGAGTCAAGGGTATGAGAAATTTTTGTCTTGGATATTATTGTAATAGAGCTGTAATATACCAGATATAAAATGTATGCATAACATAAATAAAATGCTAGTAATGGCAGAATAACAACAATATAACTAGAACATTCACCACAATAACACTGAAATGATATAAGAATAACAACATAAATAACACTTTGAATCTGGAAGCAATGTTCAGGGGCCTCTTCGAGGGGGCAACCTCTAGTTGAGAATATCTCTATTACAATAATATCCAAGATAGGGTTCTCATACTCTTGACTCCTATTTATACTAAAAAGAGGCATCTAGAGGAAGATCCTTCTAGAAGCGGAAGCTTCTATTAGGTCTTCTTACAACCACCTTATTCTATTTTATTGAAAGGCCTTATTAATATTGAACTTTATTACATCTGAATATATTTCTCTACCTATGTGTGGGTTAGGACCCTAACATGTTCGCCCCTTTAAAAACAAACCTGTCCTCAAATCTTGGGATGAGGAAATTGTTGCAGAATGGTAGCTGGTTCCCAAGTGGCGTCTGCTGGAGTTGTATTTTTCCACTGGACTAGCACTTCCTTGATGGTTATCTGACATAGGTGACGCTCATGCTAGTCCAAAACTACTTCTAGTTGTAGCCAAATGGATCCTTCTTCAGCTAACTCTTTAAGCATGAAACATGAAAAACAGGATGTAGCTTCGAATGGCTGGGCAAAGCTAACTGATAGCCGACTTGTCCCACACACTTGAGCATGGTATAAGGACCATAAAATTTGGGTGCTAGCTTCTGACAATGCTTGACCTTGAGGGAAGTTTTCTTGTAAGGTTGCAGTCGAAGAAACACCTGATCCCCTTCTGCAAATTGACGTTCAGAGCGACCTTGATCTACTTGTTGCTTCATGCAATTATGTGCCATTACCAAATTCTCTTTGAGGGTATGGAGAATAGCTTCTCGAGATGTAAGTGTTAGGTCAACTACCTAGACCTTTGAGGCACCTGGTAAGTATGAGAGAACAGAAGGTGGATTTTGTCCATATACCACTTCAAAAGGATTCATGTGTCTAGCTGTATTGTATGAAGTGTTGTACCACCATTCAGCTAGGGGTAACCATTGAGCCCACTGATTTTGATTTTCCGAGGAAAAACACATGAAATATGTTTCCAAACAATTGTTGACAACTTTCGTTTGGCCATCAGTCTGGGGATGATAAGTTGTGCTGAGATGCAATTCTGTGCCTTGTACCTTGAACAATTCTTGCCAAACATTGCTTGTGAAAGTTGGGTCGCAATCAGAAACAATAGAGTGTAGCATGCCATGAAGCTTGAAGACCTGATCCATGAAGATTTGAGCCACCACGGATGTTGTAAATGGGTGTTGAAGGGTGCATAAATGATCATACTTGGAAAGGCGATCAACAACCACCATGACTTATTTCCCAATTTGGGTAAGCCTGTAATAAAATCCATAGAGATATCCTTCCAAATAGTAGGTGGAATCGGGAGTGGTTGTAGTGTGCCCAACCATTTGATTGTTTCTCCCTTGCTGCATTGACACACATCACATTTAGCTACAAAATTATGAATGTCCTATTTCATACCATCATAGAAAAATGAACGTTTGACCCTGTCATATGTTTTGGTGAACCTGAAGTGCCCTGCTGTGGGTGTATCATGAAGCTCAAAAAGTACCGTGGATTTAATCTTGGATTGTTTACTTAAATACAAACAGCCTTTGTATCAAAGTTCCTCATGGAGACAAGAGTACCCTAGGGAAGCTGGAGCATTAGACTGCAATTGTTGGATCAACTGCAAACTTTTGGGATCTTTTAGCCATTCTTGGCAAATGGATTGGAGCCAATCTGGTACAATGAATGAAAGAGAAAAAGAGGACCATTCATCTTCATATTTTTAGGAAATTGCATCCGCAACCACATTGTTTTTTCCTTTCTTATAAATGATCTCATAATCATATCCAATGAGTTTAGTCACCCATTTTTGTTGTTCTAGGGAGGAAATGTGTTGCTCCAAAAAATACTTGAGACTTTGATGGTCTGTCTTAATTTGGAACCATTGCCCCAATAGATAAGGACACCACAGATCCACAACATGCAGAATAGCCAACATTTCCTTTTCATAGATGGATTTTTCCAGATTTCTTTCATATAGTTGTGTAATAATCCCAAGCCAAATTATTTCCTCGAATCAGTAACTACTACTAATTTATTAAGTGCATACAAGATTCATCAACACATGGAGATCACAATATATTCAAGATGTAGAAGAACAAGCAAAGATCTGACCTTTTTATTACAAGCAATGTAAGATCAATATAATAGATGGCCGATCTGGCATAAACCTCAGATGGTCGTACAAGCAATAGATATGAGCTGCTACAAAATGCTCCTGACAATAAAAAATAAGCCTCCAAAGGATGGATATACAATGAAGACTGAATCAAGCAGATCTGAGCCATACTAATGCTCAACCTCCAAGCTGGAAAGTGCCACGTCCTGCTAGAATGTTGAAGCCCTCAATAATTCTGCCCAGCTACCAAAAGTGTCCAATCATCCTGAGAAATATGCCAAATGATAGATCGAGAAACTGTAAGGACAACCCGGATGTCCAAATTCCCAAATCCACTCTCAAACCATGTAGATCTGAATTTCCCACTGAATGGGGTGCCCTACTGGATGACTGAAACCCTAGCTGGTTCGGCCCTGATGAAGGAGGCCTCCAAATGCTCTGAAACTCTCCAAGAATATAGATTGGGCTATGATAATACCGTTGGAGAAGTTTCGGACTCAGATCTCAAGCAAATCTCCCTAGATATGAGTTTTACTGATTTACAGGACGTCCCCTATGGCTCCAAGACATACCAATCTGCAGACAAATGTAGAATGATGATAACCCTCCAGAAAATCCCTCAAACTGATGGTCCTACCCCTGCAAACAAAACCCAACTATCGGAATGGCCCCAGGCCCTCAAGATAAGATGGATCGAACCTCCCTCCAGATGATGGTGTGCCCTTGCTGGAAACACAAGAACAGTACAACTTGCTACCTTCTGAAGTGCTAGATGTAGATGGGCTGAGACTAGAATGGTGTGGAGGAGTCTTTCATCCCTGAGACCAAGCTATGGAACAAGGTGAGTGGATATTTCACCACTGAGTTGCTCACAATGGTTTGTACAACAAAACCCCCAAACTGAATGCTCAAGAGAAATAGAAAATGCTAATCCAAAACCAGAATGAATAATAGGTGCACCCCAGCCTCTTACTTATACTTTTCCTT
>JZKD02S1911316.1:389147-418185 GCA_000966675.3 Picea glauca
AAGCTAGGTACAGAGTTTCAAAAAGATTGATTCAAGTTGGGTGGTGAGGTCTTGTTCGATTTCTCCCATTAAGGACTACATGGTTGTATTGATGGTGGTGACATTGGCACTGAGTCGTTTCACTTATTGTTGGATCGCAATGAAATCAGATTGCAAGGTGTTGAAGCTAGCTTCCAAGTATTGGCGATGAGTATGGGCCAGGAGGATGGGGGAACTGAAAAGGGGTAGGTGGGGTAAAAAAGTTTTTCCAAAAAAATGATATGGATGAATGTGATAAGGGCGAAGAGATGAATCCAATGGAATAGGTCTAAAATAATGGTGAAAAAATCTCCAGATTTTTTTTTCTTTTTAATTTTTTTTATGGAGTTATACTCTAGTCTGAAGAATACTACAGAGAGGAAATTCCTAAATTCTTTAATGCTGACCCCCTACCTCAGTAGGGTTCTACGACATCCTGGTCTCTGGATCATTCTTCTTTTGATCTGAAACAACTCTTTGGGATCATGTTGGAACCCTTTGAACAAATCCACAGGTCCCTTTGTCCTTTGGCACAGGTCTTGAGAAAACCTATGCACGCACTCAGCTTTCGACACCGTACTCTATTATGAACCAACACCTTTCGTGTTTCGGGGTTTCGAGACTCCTGCATGCGAGCTCTCCCAGGCTCCTTGACTTCCGCAAAGACCATCGACTTTTTGGATTTCACCAAAACAAAATCCAAATAGAATTCTTGGAGGATAATAATCCATCTACTGATCTTTCCACCGATGACGCATCGTGTCAATACATATTGAAATGGATTCATAATGGCAATGAAGGTGGTCTTGCGAAACAAGATGTAATGACAGAACCGCTGGACAACGTGGATTACTGCCAACGCAAGTTTTTCAATGTGGGAATAATTGAGTTCCGGTCCAACTAGGCCGCGGCTCAGGTAATAAATCACGTATTTAGAGAGCAGATCATCCTCCTGAACAAAGACCATACCAATGGTCGACTCCATAACGACCAAGTACAATAAGAAATATTTATTATAATTGGGTGGTCGAAGTAGAGGGGTTGATGTGAGGGAACGTTTCAATGATGCAAAAGAGAATTGAGTGACTTCATCCCAATGGAAAGGAACATCCTTCTTCAATAAATGCATGAAACCCTTTGTGATCTTGGCATAGTTTGTGATGAAACACAGTAAAAAGTTTTCTTTTCCTTGCAGACTCTGAAGCTGAGGGATGTTTCATGGGGGAGGCAACTGAACTATTGCCTCAACCTTTAGAGGATTGACCATGATCCCTGTTGTCGAGACTATGAAACTTAGTAGATGACCCGATGTGATGCAAAAACTTCACTTGTTTGGATTCAAGCGGATTCAGTATTAGCGACATCGCTCAAGGATAAGTTATAAATGTGCCAGATGATCATCTCTCTTGTGATATCGTGATGCTAAATCATTGAGATAAGACTCGACTATTTGTTTGAGGTCATGGAAAGAAAAAGACATGGCCCGCTGAAACATAGCTCCAACATTTTTCATACCAAAAGGCATCTTCTGATAAGAGAATGTACCCCACGGAAAAATGAAAGTGGTTTTGTGTTGGTCTTCGGGTTTGATCTATATCTGATTGTATCCAAAAAAACCATCCATGAAAGAAAAGGCCTTGCAACTGACGCATTCATCGACTATCTGTTCAATAAATGGTGTGGGGAAATTATCTTTTGGGCAGGCTTTGTTCAAACCATGGAAATCCGTACATACACGAATCATACCTTGTTTTTTATTGATTGGCATAGGATTCAACACACATTCAGTCAATTGGACGGGGTATATGAAACCAACTTTAAGTAGTTTCTGTACTTCAGCCTTAATAGCTGTTGCTTTCTTAGGATTGACTAGACAAAGCTTCTGTTGGACTGACTTAATATCAGGATAAGTCATGATTTCATGTTCAACAATTCTTGGATCTATGCCCAGAATTTCCTCGTAAGACCAGGAAAACACGTCACAGAATTATTTAAATAAATACATGTAGATTTGAATCTCCTCGAGGGAGAAATCTGCTCCGACAAATATATTCTCCATGACACCAGGGGTTCTGGAGATGTCAATGGGTATCGTTTCAGCTATTGTTTACATATTTCCTTCAGCGTAAACAACGTGCATTGCCAAAGGATTGATAGGACAAGATTTATCTCCATTCATAGTCAAAATGAATTCTCCTACTTCAATTCATCTTAAATCTGGGAGGAAGTAAGATTTATGATGAAGATCATCCCAGGGTCTGTCCAGACTAGTCAATTCCTCAATAATCACCTCGTTAGAGGGAAGGACTAAGTCTAAATAATCTGTATCAATAAGGGAAAATTAAGCCCAAATAGGCTGGAGTACCGGATCTAACTCTTGTGTGAGAGTCAGGTCGGGGTCGGCGGAAGCTTACTGAATAATCAAGTATGCAAATTTTTCCACAGATAGATGCATGTCCATGCCATGGTTCTTTGTCCCTTCCATCGTGGCTGATGGGGAAGGAAGAGTCCACGGGTAATTAAAGTACGCTGTGCGAAATGATGAGAGTTGAAAAATTTTGGTTCGAGGCTGGTTAGGGACAACCGAAATGAAATGGACATTGCCAGTCAGAGGTGAGTAATCGAAAGTACCCATCAAAGGTGGGCACAAAACAACCCCTATGTTTATGATGTCGGTCTGAGGTTTGTCAATCATCAGGACCATGGATACCCCCAATGAAGGGTTAGGATGAGAGAAGGATAACCGATCAACGGTCATGATCTGTCCCTCGTGTGGAAACACCAAGACCCAAAAAACTGTTGCGACCACTGCTTGCATAGCCTAGGTCCAACTCCTTCCTAACAATATATTTTAGTAGAGAGATGCATCGACCACTTCAACTTTGATGCACATGGATTTCCCTCCTAACTGCATGAGGAAAAAGGGGATAATCCCATGTGGCCAGAAAGAATGACCGTTGAAAGACGTAAGAAGAGTAGGTGATGGAGACAAAATAGGTTGGCTGATGTCCTTCCAACACACCAAAGACATCACACATGTCGAGGTTCCCTCATCAACCACTGTGCAAAAAATGTTCTGAGTAAAAAATTTCATGGTGTAAGCCACTACTATCTGAAATTCTACGTGGTAAGGAAGACAAGGTTTTAAGTCAGTCATATCAAGCATGATCATTCTCGGATTACAAGTCTCAGCAAATCCTAAGTCAGCTAATAGATCCTTTCTCTGAGAAGGGCAAATCTGAAGGACTTCCAAAGAAGATATTGCACAAGGGGTTTGTGACAAATCCTCCACCATAGAGTAGTTTTGGGTGGCCCTTGCATTCATATTGTGAAAATATTTCTTGAACACACCTTTTGGGATGTGTGTCATTGTTTCTCCCAACATATTATCAATTTGGAGAGGAAGAGATGAGGTTTTGGCTTCTTTACTCTTCTTAGAGGTGCTTGGCATTCCATAGTCACATGTCCTAGTTGCTATGTCGATGTTACCTTTCATCATGTATAGCTTCACCGCCGAAAGATTACTCGAAGACGAGGGGGGTCCTTGACTACCCCCCTCATTGCTCGAAGAGGCTGGGGTTAGGTTTTGCCCATGTGGAAACAGGTTCATTAATATAGAAGGTTTTTTCTGTGCCAATAACCTTTGGGCCTCCACAAGTCAAGGACACTGATGTGTCAAGTGGTCCTCCTTGCAAAGTTTACAAGGATACTTCGAATTGTTATTTTTAGTGTCTTCCCTGCGAGCATGGTCAGTGGGTTTCTTATCTCCCTTACTCTTCTTTTGTTGTTTCTTCTTTCAATTAGGCTACTGGGTGGTCTTCGGGTTTATCATTTGCACACTACGTACATCCAACTTTTGGGTAGGGGGAACAGTCAAACCGATGGTCAGGATGGCCGCTATTTGTTGTATCGACAATTTTTGCAACTGAATTGACAATGGATCAACGAGCTTCATTTTTGCTTAACAAATAATTCCATCGACATGTGGTCCAGAGCTTTCTCTAGTCTTGTCAAGTATTGACCTCGGTGTGTCTAGAAAAATTTCGTAAAGTAAACCAGAATGAGAGTAAATCAACTCTAGTTGTTGAGCTCTCATTATCATGTCTTCCTTGGAAAACACCCCAAATGTTGCGATGCCTTTAGATAATTGGGGTACCAAAGACTTAAGGAACCACTCTAGCAGGAATGTTGGTGGGGCTGACACTTTTATCAAACTCTTTGGGCATCTTCATTCTTGTTTGTGATCCAAGATATGGTCCTCTTTTGTTTGCTCAAAGTTGGCTAGTAATTCAGTGCCGATGTCGTATATCACAGGTAATTAGAAATGGTTGAAGAAAGCCATTTCCAATTCGCTGAAGGAAGAGTATCATCAATAGTCAAGCTCGATGTACCATTTTGCAACACTCCCTATGAGAGTGTGTTTAAACAATTGCAATTGGACGGAGTCATTTCTCAAAGATTTGGATGAGCACCATAAGTGGAAAGTAGTCACAAGATCGCCAGGATATTCAATAGTATTGGCTTTCAACTTTGGGATGTCCGAAGAAAACTTGGTCAACATAGGAGGCCAACTCGGATCATGACATATGGGGTCATTTAATAACCTTGTCAAGTCTGACAAGTGCAAAGTTGCTAGAAACGATAATTTGGGTTGTGTATTGTAACTAGGGAAAAAGGATCCTAGAGTTTGACTGGCACCAAGTTGCTAGGAAATGTTAGGTTGTTGGCCAGGGATTTGGTAATAAACATGGCCATGACTAGCATACAGATTCTGCGCTTGTTGATATTTCATCAGATGATTCCCATAATAGGACATAAAGGGATGGGCTTGCATTGCATTCCAAGGATTTTAGGAAGGGTTTCCCCCTGCCGATCCGACAGGCATAGGTGTTGAACCTTGCCTGGGGTTCCATTGGGTATGGAAAGGGTTACCCCCAATCAACATCCCTAACAAGGGAACTGATCCTTGCCATAGATTCCAAGGTCCTTGTGAGGAAGGAATTCCTAAGTGTGCCCCTTGTGTAGGAATAGTACCCTGTACAGGATGTTGTTTTCCATAACCGGTATTTCTCCTGGCCGAGACGACAGCTGACGAGAAAGCATTGTGACCAAACACACCGAACAAATAGAACAGTCTCAAACCAACCAACATGTTATAAGAAGGGAGTGCTTGACCACCTGCTCCAAAAAAGTTTACATTTGGCCCAGCGAAGTGTTGATGAACATCATTGAGCGAGGGGGTACAATGGGTTATATGAACCCCACCATAAGGGAAAGTGATAAAGGGAGATGAAGTACCCCCTATAGAGCCTTGCATAGGAGCGTTGGAACTCCCTTCCCCTAGACCTAAAGGTTGTAGAGTGGAGGAGGAAAGTATAGTACTCGTACCGAATCCATGTATCCCATATGAGAATAGAGGGTCTGTCGCACTCTGGGTAAACGGAGCAGTGATCACTACCATAAAAGGCATCAGACCGCTTCCTGAGGTAGAAATAGTCAAGACCATAGTGGCTTGGACCAATGACAGTTGTTTAGGAGGTGGAACACCCCCTGTAGTGACAGTCATGGAGGGAAAATGAGTATCCCCTGAATAAGTAGCAACGTTTGTTGCCATTGCTTCTTGAGACACTATCAGGCACTTGTAAGGATAAACCTATATGATGACAGGCATTGATAGATTAATGTTTGGAGGTTTGTATGGACCAAGAGATTCCACTCCAAGGTATGAAATGGTTGGATCCTCTAGAATCAATTTTTCTTCTCTCAAAGATGGGCCAGGCACAGTATCTTGTAACCTGGTTGTCTTAAAAGACCCTTTCTAGTCTAGTTTTCTCCTTAGCGGTGGCGGGGGGGGTTTGAGGTCGACCAATGGCAGGCCCAAAATCCTTTGTGACTAGTAGAAATCTTGAGCCTCCACTATGTGAGAATATCAAATACACACTAGAGATATCTATAATCATTTGAAAACCAGCATGCACTATAAAAAGTACCTATGAGATCAAACAAGCAGTCACTAGCTAGTTGGAAGAACAGTTACAACAACCAACACTAGAGCAACTTACTGGTGCAAGTGAAACTCGAATACAAAATCACCCTCTGGGTATACTTAGAAAAGCATGGCCCGATGTCTGTCATAGGTACCTTGGTATACCCCCACAGTCACCTGTGTAATTCACTAGAATGATTAGGCAACTTGGTTGCCAGCGCGTAAACAATCACCAGGAAGGTACAGTCGACAGTCAGGTGGACTGCAGTGAGCAGGGTATCAAGCCCGAAACCTATCAAGGGTATCGAAAGCAAGTGTTCTAGAAGAAAATTGAGGAACTCAAATGGATTCGAGACCCATGAAGATCCGTGGAAAATGCGATCAACAGAATCCCAAGATAAGACCTCTATATGCGTTCCCCACTATGCTTGGTCTAGCTTTGGAGGGGTTATCTCTGCTACCTTTCCACATGTGACCTCGTGTTTATCCCCTGTGTTAGAGGGGGGTCCCGGATAACTTTCACGATACTGGAATTTTAGCACTCCCTAGCATAGACTCTTATGTTTTTTTTTGCAGCCTTGAAGAGTTTCCTCTCCAATCCTAAATCAAGGCTCTAGCCTAGACTAGTTGATATACCCTACAAACATAAAGTCTAGTTTCTTTTAATTAATTGTTAATTTTAGTGGTTGTCTTAATTCAAAGGGAACAAAAGTGAAACCAATGATGTTTTTCAGAGACAAAAGAGAAGAACATATAATGAAACTAGAAACATATTACTTCTTCGCAAATTCAAATTTGGACATACAAATTCTTTAACCAACTTTTCAAACTTTTTTTTTTCAAAGATCTTTCAACAACAAACTCAAAAAAATCTTTCACTCGACTAGAAGCTACTTATTTCCCTAAGTCAATCAGTCAAGAACTTATGAAAGAAATCTTTTTCCTGATGATTAAAGAAAACCACCAACTACTTAATCCAAACCCAGAAATAAAGGATATATATATATTTTTTTAAATTCTTAAAAGAAGAAAGGAAAAAATGACGACAAGTAAAGACAAAGAAATGACTTCTGGCCTAAGCGCAGATTGCAAATATTTACTGAAAATAACACATAATATGATTGAAGCAAACTCTCAAACTTATCTAAAAACTCTATTACAGAAAAAACAGAGGAAAACATTTTAATGAAAAAGAAAGTTATGTCACAATCAAACCTTAGCTACAAACTGCTATGACAGAGACCCAAACTAGATCAAGAAAATCTTGGAAAGGTGTGACTCCTGACAGGAAAGAGGATGACTGTCTCTTCTAAAAAAAAAAAATTCTAAAAAGGTATACTACTGACAGTTCAACAACCAATGTATGTACACGGGGGCTGTGCAATGTCAGGGTGCGTATGCACACATGCAGGCCTATTGCATGCCACATGCACCTCTACAATGCCTCAAAAAATTGAAAACAAGCAATCAAGCACTAGAAGAGAGTACTTGTACCGAGAACCAGAATCCCTTGAAGACACAGGAACTTACTTTGACAGAAAAAGATGAAAGGAAACTTTGTTAAAACCAAGCTAATATGAGGTTATACCTAGGCTACAGACTGCAACAACAGAGACCAGAACTAGATCTAGAAAACCCCTGATAAGGATCACTTCTGACAAGGAAGAAGATGACTGCCTCTCTAAAAAAAGAAAATTATGAACTTAGTCATTCTATTGATCCTTCAGCAGCCACCATATGTACATGGGTTGTGTGAAGTCAGGGCATGTGTATATGCATGCAGGCCTTCTACAAGCCGCATATGCCTTTGTATCTTCCTGAAAAAGAAAAAATTGTCAAGCGAAGAAAGCAAGAGTACTGGTATGGAAGACCAAAATCCCTACTAGCTCAGACTCTTGCATAAACTCAGAAAAAAGGTAATAAAACCAATTTAAAACACCCAAAAAGTATGCCCCAAAACTCTAGATATCTCCCTAGTACAGTCACCAATTCTGTTGTGAGTGGGGAATCCCCCTACAGACTAGCATTAAGGGTTCTATAATGCATGAAGAAATGACCTAAAGTCTCCTACTTCTTACCATCATTCCAATCATAAACCCCATTATTCATATGTAAATATAAGGTTAAAAATATCAAGTTACTATACCTTAGTTTCTTTGTTTGATGTCGATCCTTTAACGTTCAATTGCTCCTTGACTGCAAATCTCTTCCCAAAGTTGACCTGCATTCACAAATAGACAAACAAAGAACTCCAAACATGCATATGATCTATGAACTAATGGGTTAGAGATTCTATCAAAATATAATCAATATTAAACATTAAAAACCTCATATGGCGGGACAGGAAAAGTACTTCTTTTATTAATCCCACAAGAGTAAATTACAATAGTGAGATCGACCACTACTCCTCGAATTTAGTCCTAGGCTCTTCTTCAACTGTGCTCCAACTGCATTTGTATATGCTTCTCTTCACACAATGGTTGCAAAAGGTTGGGGCAAAGGGAATGGAAAATCGAGTAGAGTTTATTTACAATTATTTTCCTCTCCCCAAATGGGACCCCTACCCCTTCTTTGATAGGATGAAAAGGGCTAGGTATTTGGTTGAATGACTGGATGTAGGTGGTAAAACAGTTTTAGGAAACCTACCTGGAAATTTGTATTACGTCTCCAACTTTCTATTTTTTCTGCTTTTGTAGGTATACACGGGCTGTAGTGGGTTAGCTAGAGTATACACGCGTGAAGTAGTGGAGCAGGGCGCATGTGCCTTCAAAAAAGGGTGTTTTTAATAAGTTGTTCAGTAGTGGCTTGGAAAAAATGGAAAATGATATGGTCTGATGCCAGGTAAGCATGTCTGGTGCAAATTAGGGTTATGACAATATATGACTGGAGTATATATTTGTTGCAGCATATGAAAACCCAACTCATAGAGTGAAAGAATGAAAAATATAAATAACTTCAGGTATCGTAGTATCTTATGCTCTTTTTTCTTTGAAATGGTACCCTCCATGAGTACTCGAGTCTTTATGGCACACCATAGACTCTGTGAACCATGATTACTGTGATGGTCCACCCTAATATAATGCTCATGGGGTGTGCATCTAATAAATGCACATGATGATGCATTCTTTGATTGGTGGCAATGTCATATCATTGTGATCGATGACTATCCCTATGAAGGAATACATTTTTCCAGAGACCTAGATATGGTTGTTTCTCCTAGTGCCACGCTAGGTGAGATTGGTAAGAAAAGTTTTAAATTTTCAAAGTATTTAATTTTTACTTATTTCAATAGGAAAACCAAAAATATTTTTGGCATGGAGAAAAGATAACAAAATATTATGAATGTGTCGATATCAGACTAAGGAGGCTAGAGGGGTACCCATGTCACTGGTGCAAGGCATGTGGTGAAGTACAACCAGGTAGGGATGTTGCACGTATGGAGAGGACATAACTAAATGTCTAGATAAATATGGACCACCTCACTCACCACATTCCTATGGTCAAATTTGAGGATTTGTTAAAGTGTACCATGTGCTTGGGTGCGAATTTTCCAACATTTGGCCAACGTCGTAGTGTGCTATAGAGACAAACATGTGGGGGAGGGCTCGTCAACATATATTGTATATCATATTTTGTACCAGCATATAGATATAAATTCATGGATAGAGGCCCAATTTTGTAACTCAAGATCCATATTTTTGTACTTAATGGACATGGAAATAATATATACAATTATTTTTTCATTATTACTCATATGTAAATGTGTTTATGTACATTTATGTGTGTGCTTCTGATTTTAATTGCGTGATAAATTCCAATCTAATACGCAATTAGTGTATGCATCATACACGAATTGTTCACTACTAGAAACATGAATATCATTATTATAAGTAAAATGTCATTCCGGAAGTTGTACCTGAAGGAATTGTCAGAGTAGTGTAGGATCATGCACATGGTATTGATTGTTTAGTTATGACACCACCAAATGGGAATATAGGAGAACTTATAAACATAGGATACCATTTGAAATAACATCCCTTAAGATCTTTGTCATGATTCTATACTCGACCACATTATTCGTTGTTGGCCCCAGACAAGTGCCTCCACATGAAACCACTTAGCCCAAAGGTGAATAAAGTACCCATGAGATGGAAGTGAGGTTTTGAGTGTGACTTCTTATGTTATTTGTGAACCCAACATGGACTGAATACTTCTATGAAATGTTTCAATCAAGAAAAATGACTATGAGAAACCAAGGGAAGAAAGAAATATACTAAAAACACTATCAATGTACAATATTACAACGGGTAAATACTTGAGCATTGAGGATCAAGCATAGTACCTCTTGAGGTAGATCCCATTTTTTGGCTTTGCCAACATATTAGCTTCTTAATCAGAAAAAATTGTAATCTCCCTTCTGAATGGAATTCCTCACAATGTAAGGACCATGCCACATCATCTTGAACTTGCTTTCCCCCAATGCATCATTGTCCTAGTCATAAAAAAGAGCAAGGACACCCTCAAAAAATATCCTTGGGTTGAAATAATTGTCATACTCACTATTAACATGATTTTTGTGGGTCTCATTCACAATAGAAACAATGTGACACATGTCATCGAGATGCTCTATGTGGATGATATGTTCTTCTAATTCCATCGTGTCAGGTAGAAGCTCAATCACGATCTTCAAAGAAGGAATTTCACATTCAATTCACATGACTACATCCATCTCGTGAATGAGTTGGAAAGGTGAGAATCATGTGCTAGTCTTAACTGATGTCCAGTATGACCATAAGGCTACATAAAGAATTAAATGCCAACTTTATTTACTCTTATTGATAGTTCATTGAAGTATGGTCTTCAAAGAATTTTTAATGGCCTCATGTTGACCATTCACTTGTGGATAATACACATATGAATGATACCAATTGAAACCAAACTTAGCTGCTAATTCAGACATCATTCATTTTTGAGAGTGACTTCCATGGTCTATGAAAATCTCTCTCAAAACTTTGAACCTAGACATAACCTGATCATTGAATAGAAACAAATTTGTTATCTCACGTTCATTTTCGAAAGTAGGAATGGACTCCTCCCACTTCGTAAAGTAGTTTATGACCATGATGATATAGCTATGTCCCCTAATTCAAGGTGAGTGGAATGTCATGAAATCAATCCCCCACTTTGTGAAGGGACTGACGATGATGACGATAAATACTAGAGTGGGGTGCATGCACATCTTCGGAGAAAATATATGACAAGGATGACATCTCTTGATCGCCTCAACACAATATTTAAATATTTTCCACCAAAAGTACACGATGCACAATATTTTGTAGGTTGTATCCGACCCAGATAGATTAATTCCACATGCTCCACTATGGAAACCATTAAGCACAAATTACACCTCCTCATGATTCAAGTAATGATGAAGAATTGAATCGACCCCTTGACAATACAAAGTGTCACTAGTGATGAGGTAATTTTTCTCTTGATGGATAATTTGATGTTTATTCATCTCGTGAATGATCTGAAGAAAACTTTATAGTATGGAGATATATAAGGATATCCCCATACTAATGATCATTGGAAGCGATAAGGAATGAATGCTCATCTGGAAACAAATATGTAATAATGGTTTCCTCATCCTCCCAAGGAAACTAAGACATCGACATGGATAAAACCAAATACATCAACTATCACAGTGGTTTCCCATAACAAAATATAACGTCATAGTCCTTGGACAGCGTGAACAACTACCAAATCCATTTTTTTGATATGTGAATAATTTAGGTTAGGCCCAATCAAACCATGAATAAGATAATAGATGACATGCTATTGCATTCTATCATCTTCCTGAACTAATTATACCATGCCGAATATGGATTTTTCTACCACGATGTACAATAAGAAATCCATACCAAATTTTGCATGACTAAGTAGAGGGGAAGAAATAAGCACACTCTTAAGTGCATTGAAGGATCACTGCGTGAACTCGTTCCAAATGAATGTGACCCCTTTATTCAAGAAGTGCATAAATCCCTTGGTGATGTCATCATAGTTTGTTATAAAATGTTGAAGTAAATTATCCTTTCGTTAAATACTTTGTAACTAACAAACGTTACACATGGAGGCAACTGAACTATTGCCTCAACCTTCAAAGGATAAAAAATGATCATCTTTTTGGAAACGATAAAACCAAACAAACTCCTTGAAACAATGCAGAAGATGCACTTATTTAGATTTAACATAATGAGATAGTAAGGACATCTTTCAAAGATAATCCTAATATACACTGGATAATATTAATATGACATCATCTAGGTATGCCTCAACAATATTCTTTAAATTATTGAAAGAGAATGACATGGCCCATTGGAACATAGCTCCAACATTTTTTAGGCCAAAAGGAATTTTCTTATATGTGAAAGTCCCCCAAGGAGATATAAACATTATATTATGTTGATCCTTGGGTTGGATCTGAATATGATTACACCTAGAAAATCTATCCATAAAGGAAAATATTTCTCTTCCTACACACTCATTGATAATACGGTCAATGAAAGGTGTGGGGATGTTTTCCTTTGGACAATCTTTATTCATATCATGAAAATACATACAGACACGTATGATTCCCTACTTATTGTCTACAAGAATGTTATTTGACACCCATTTAGTAAGAGGAATTGGGTAAATGAAATTGTCTTTAAGCATCTTATTTACCTCATCTTTTATAGTTGTTGCCTTCCTAGGATTTATTGGTCGTAATTTCTGTTGAACATGCTTGGCATTATCATAAGTACAAATATCATTTTTGACAATAGGGGGACAATGCCCAACATTTCCTCATAATACCAAGAAAAAACATCATGAAACTCTTTGAACAAATTGGTATCTGTGCAGATCTCTTCTGAAAAATAATCTTGTTGAATGGTCCAAATGTCATATCAAATAGATAAGGGATAATTCCTGATGGTAGGTACCAATTAGACCTACTCTCATTTGGTATAGATTTTTCGAATAGTATGTGGCCCTGGTTTCCACTAAGAATTAATATAATAAAAATGAGAAATACAATGTACTATGCCCCAAATAATCCTAATTAAATATACATCTAATCTAAACAGAAAAAAAACTAATCTAACCTAACTACTTCTCACCTATCCCGTGGGAGAAAAACTAATAGATGAGCACAATTTAGAATGATATTTTGATAGTAGAGATAGTTCATATCGGTCAGGAATATGTTAAAACAATTATTTTCATATATCATCTGCAATAATTGAGAAAGATACCTACAACGTCATCCCTGTAGTAATTAGAAATCACAACAACATGATAATCCTAAATGTTAAGAACATAAATGGTCCATACGATTAACACTCAGAAAACTCAAATGACAAATACATGTGTAGAGTAGTTCCACAAGAACTTGAAAATAATTATGACTTCAAAATGGCTTATTCTCTTCATACAAGCAAAAATAGAAGTATTATCATCCTATACAATGGGAAAAAGTCCCTCATTACATCCAACAAGTCCTTTTTTACAAGACAAGAGAGACTCTTCAATGCTTGTGAATGTTAACTTCATTTTCCCTTTGTTTTGTCATTTTTCATTCCAAAATTCTTTTACATTTTTGAAAATAAACATGTGAGCTTTACAAATAGAGGATGAATAGGCTCATGAGTGGTTATTCTCATCCTCAGGCAGTTCCTAAATGATATTTATTTAAAATTATTATTCACGTAACTTGTTCTTATCTTCTATTCCTCATGATTTTTATGGGTGTTTATGGTGTTTGTCTATTGACTAAGAGAATCCAATATTCTTCTCCTCTGTCTTAGCCTTTATATATGATTGTTTGAACAATGCACATCCCATTTTTCAATTAAATTTGTATCTCTTATGATTTATGAATTTACTAAGAATTTCCACCTTTATTATGTCCATATTTGTTATTTCTTTACATTCTAGTCTCTTCTATCCTTCTGACAAGCTATCTTGGGCTTGATTTTGTTTCCTATAGCCCCAGATATGGCCATCTAAAGTTTGAATAGTCAATTTCCCCCCCAAATTCGTGGCTTGTTTCCCTGTGTGATCTATTGTAACGACCCCAATCGTTATGACTACACACAAAGCGGAAAGTGCAATTTTTTTGGCAAGAAGGAAAAGATGACAAAAATTGGACCACACAACCTGACGACAAACACACATGCGTAGGTCGGTCAACAGGTAACGGTGAATCAACAACTAGCATAAAGAGTAACTAGGTGACACACGCATAATTCAACAGATAGAAATGACTACCTGCCCTTCTCAACATGACAACACCTACAAGCTAAGGGAAAATATCCAACATCCCAACACAATGACCTCGACGACTAGTAACTAAAACCTTGATAGTGCACAACCAAGTGCATGAAGGAATTACAACTGAAATGAAAATACTACAATGACCGCGAACCAGGCCCACAAGTGGTAGCAAAGGCCTCATCCCAGTTATCCTTCGCCTCTATCCCTTAAGGCATGCAATGATCCCCTGAACAAGGATCATGTTGTCACCAAGTGAAAGGCGTGACAACAACCATGGTGCAACAACATAACTGGACCCTCAACCCCACTAAAATAAATGCGCTAGGAGATCAAGGACTATCTAACCACCTGATGACTAACACTAGTAGCCAATGATAATCAGCAAGATGACTAAGACATTCAAGCAACACAACAATCTCCTTGTGCAACCAAATCTATCTATGCACCTCGAATAAAACTATTAAGATACAAATCTTTTATAATAAAAAGGGCAATAAAGGGTAGAGGCAAAATAGTTGATAAGGTTAATACAAGATAATACAACTATTTTACAAAATTTAAAAAATTCAGAAAGGTTCACATATGACCAAATTTTTGTAGTAAAAGATAGTGGTAGTTTAACCATATTAACACATGACCCATAAATATTAGAAAAAGGGGTAACGATTAATATATATAAGATATCATTGTTAAGGGTTAATACATATAGTTCAATATATTCCATATGTAATCATATTGGTATTTAATTACTTTTGGTTGTTGTGGTAATAAAGGATAGCAGTCTGTCCTTCAATATAATAATCTTGATGTCTTTTAACAAGAATTGCATTACCACTACCTAATAAAATCGCAGTATGATTCTATTTGAAAAATAACTGAGAGTGCATTATTACTTTGATATCCCCAAAAATACAATATTTTTGGAAATTTAAATTTGCTTAAAATTTATTTTCGTTTTTAGTAAATTCGAATTTGGAAAATTTTTCCATTTATGGAAATTTCGAAGTTTGAATTTGATATTTGTAATTAAGTATTGTGATTGTTGGCCAGAGATCTCATTGGACTCAAATAACTATTTGATTATGACACTTGTATAAAAACCAAATATTTATATTAACTATAGGAGGACAAATGGAACAACCATATTAAAATCAGCTGACCATGACTCCATGAGTGGGAAACATGTTGGAACTACCTCTGGGCTGATTATTACAAGTGTAAAATCATAGATTTGGCCATTGTCAACCCCTGAAAATCAGGGACTTAGAAAGCTGTGAAAATCCCCCAAGGGAGGGAAAAAGACGTGGGCAAAATTGTTAAAGAGCATATGCGAGGAGGCAGGACGCTGCCAAGTATGCTGGGGAAAAATATTTGGAGTTCTCTTGCTATTATGAACACTATGGATTGAGTGTGAGGCAAGGGGACTCTGCTGAAATGGAAGAGAAATTATGAAGGAAGAGGTTCCAAGTTTGCCCTCATGGATTCATGGTCAGGCTAGGGGGTGAATCGGACAAGTGATTTCATTGTCTTGTTCTACGACTGGGATGAATGTGGTTGTTCCCTTTGTATTCTCATGATCTGGTTCATATATGTGCTATACTTCTTCTCTGTCTGAATGATTTTATATCTGATGCATTGTATTTTTTAAATCAAAAGTGTAACGATTTCCATTTTCTGTTCAAATGCTTCATCCGATGTCATGTATTTATTAAATACGAAATGAAATAATTTTGATTCTCTGGTGAATGATTCAATCACGGATGTAATGCATCTACTAATTTTGATAGATAATAATGTGTAGGAGAAATCAGGTTGAATTTATGAAACATAAAGACCGATAGAGAATATAGGGAAAATCTAATCTCGAATGACCCCTTTCTGTATGAACGATAGAATTGGGCCGTTTATTTTTATATGATAGTTGAAAGGGTTATGCATGGATAAATCTTGGAAGAAAATTTCCTCTAAATTAGATCCATTTCTAGTTTCTTTCCTTATTTTTCCTCTGAGTCAAATCAATGTTGGGATTTTCATGTTAGGAGTGGAGGATATGATGTATTTTCAATTTGGCTAACTGTATGAATAATGTTGGGACAACTTTCTGAGTTTTGAAAACTATATTGCTTTTCCTATTCATTAAACAGACTGTGTAGAAAATAGATCTGTAGCTGAGGTAGGTTGATTCACTACTATACAAGTTTCCCTTACAATTCGTGAACCTAACCCGTATAAAGGTATTTCGAACAAGAGAATAAAGAAACATAAAGTTATACTATATAAATTGCAATGATAGATCTATTATATGAACTTCTTTAACAGTAAAGGAATCCTGGATGCACCTTTCTTATTTCAGAATTTTTCCTTTGCCCAGCGTTGTACAACTACGACTATTCATATTTAGACTTACCTTTTTTAATAATGTTGCAGAAACAAAATGAAAACAAGAAGTGCGAAGTTGCGAAATCCCAAACCCTGAAATCCCAAAGTGTTGGTCCCACTTCTTTTCATTTTCAAAATTCGAGATTTGTTGTGTGCTGATGTTTGGCTTTTGAAGTCACGAAATACCGAACCCTGAAACCTTGAAGTGTTGGTTCCACATTTGTTACACTTTCATAATTCAGGAGTTGTTGTGTGCTGATGTTTGGATTTTGAAGTTGCGAAATCCCGAAGTGTTGATCCCACATTCATTACACTTTCAGAATTCGGTAGTTGTTGTGTGTTGATGTTTGGCTTTTGAAGTCACAAAATCCTGAACCCCGAAACCCTGAAGTGTTGGTCCCACATTCGTTACACTTTCAGAATTCCGGAGTTGCTGTGTGCTGATGTTTGGCTTTTGAAGTCGTGAAATACCAAACCCTGAAACCCCGAAGTGTTGGTCCCACACTCGTTACACTTTCAGAATTTGGGAGTTGTGGTGTGTTGATGTTTGGTATTTGAAATAGCGAAACCCCAAACCCCGAAGCCCCGAAGTGTTGGTGCCACATATTTTCAATTTTCGGAATTCGGGAGTTGTGGTGTGTCGATGTTTGGCATTTGAAATCATGAAATCCCGAACCCTGAAATCTCAAAGTTCTAGTCGTACCTTCCTTTCATCTTTTCACAATTTGGGAGTTGTTGTGTGATGATGTTTGGCATTAGTAATCGCCAAAACCCTATTGACCTCTGTTTTCCAAAAAAATGTAGTAACATGGTAGGAATTTTTGTTATAGGAACAACTCTATTATTATAAGGAATGGACTAGTAGAATCGATGGAGGATTTTCATCCGGGATAGAGGTAGATTAGAAATAACCAATTTTTAGCATGATATTTTCTAAGAGTTTTGCTCACCCTGAGATCATACACTTTAAGTTTTCAAATTTTCGTAATTAGACTATTGTTTAATGGCATAAATTGTAGAGGACAAAAGGGATCCTTCAAAGTAAACTAGACTGGTGTAATAATAACGTTATGGACATAAATAAATCTTATCTTCTCTTAGTTTCTAAGCTCAAACGAAATTGAATTATGTCATAGAAAATAATTTTTTTTTGGTGAATTTGAGGTTCATTACAATTACATTGTAACGTCGGAAGCAATACCAAATCGCAAAAAGACTGTGAAAACCATCAATGGGGTTTTGCTGCATAAAACATGAGGCTTATTAGTACCCACTCTTCAATGTTGTTTATATCCCCCACTAGGTTACTCGGTCAGTCAAATAGTAAGGTGCATTCATGTATTAATAAAGAAACATCATTAATGCAACAAACACAACAACCCTCGCTGTCATTCCAAGCATCAAGCAAATATTTTTGTGGTATGAGAATGCAGTCATAAAATCATAAAATTAAAAAAAAATTAAAAAGGTTTTTATTATTATTATCGTTGGTCTATAACCGTTGTTCCCTTTTAAAAGGTTTAACAAATATTAAGGAATTGCTGGGAAATGAAAACAATCACTATAAAATGTAAGTAAACTCAGTCATAGGTATGAGTGAAATGCAGTGTGGGTGAGTGCGGTAAAGTGAAGGGATGGCAAAGGTTTAAGGAATTAACTGGCTGTCAAAGATTCACAAAAATACTATGTCTACCATAATCACATGTTCACGTTGTTTATTGCATATTCTAGGCTATTGTCTAATAAAAATACACAATGTCTAAATTCTATCATCCAGATATCATTGAAATCGCTAAACATAAATGATGTTATTAGTATACTATTAAAGGAATCCTGTCAAACTGCAATTGGAAGCTCATTGTAAATAGACATGCCTGGTCGTAGTCTCATTACCAGTAAAATGCATGATATAGAAACCAAGGGATATAAATAAATTTCTTGTATAAGAAAATGAATCACTGTGTAAGTGTAAGCATAGAAATAGTTTTTCATGGGTGTTGGCATAGGGGCAGACCCAAGGTTCAACGCTTCAACAATGAACCAACAAAACCCTAACTACCAACCCTTTCAGCAACACCTGTGAAACATATGAATTCTCACCCGAGGTAGAGGCAGGGGTGGTTGCAGGACTCAGGTGTCTACAACCTTAGTTGGGACATAGATATGTGATTATAGCACTCTAATAAAGCACTTAGCACCTTATGTTGCTTAATAGATGATCGTTATCTACTTCATTGATAAAACAAAGCCTCACAATATTCACATTAACCTACTATATCCAAGAACTTAGCATAGGTAAACAGATCAGATTAAGTGCTTAGCATAGGAAAACGAATCAGATTAAGCACTAAGCACAACCATGTAGATCAGATCTAGAATTCCCACATATAATAAGCAAAAAACAAGTAGATCTATCCAACTACATCAAAGCACTTACCAAAATAAGACATAAACTCATTAAGACAAGCACAAAGCACATAACATAGTGTTTACGTGGTTCACCCCCACCCTAGGTCTACGTCCACAAACTCTTCTTCTTTATAGTCTTTAGTCAATCGATTACAAGCACAGAGCCTCAAAACCCTTACTTCGCATAGGACAAAAGATTTGTACAGCTTGCTAGATCCGTATTCCTTGTGCTACAACACTAAGCTCTCCATAATTTGCTACAAGGACCTTCACTTACCTCCACAAGTCTTACACAGAATGCACAAATCCTTGATCACATAGATCCAATCCTTGGCACTTAGCCTAGATCATATAGATATAACATCCAATACTTCTCTATATGGCCTAGAAATCTATATATACATACAAATTAGGCCTAAACATGGGTAAACCCATGGGTCAACATCCCCTTCTCGTTACATATTCCCAAAAACCCAAAAAGGGGCCCAAAAAGGCAACCGATATCTTGTGATATTCGCTTTGTCTTGCGCTCCTCCTTCGACAGGATGTTGAAGTTCCAAAATAGGTCATCATGACCAAGAAATTCCCAAAACATGGTTAAGGGAAAATAGGCTGCCAACACTCACCTGTGACTCATCCCGAGTCACTCTGGTCTGAGCAATTCTGCCTCAAACGCCTCGATCTTGGCTTGAGCTGCTTCAAATTTCTTCTTTTTTGTGGCCTCTTGTTCAGTGAAATCCTAGATCACTGCATCATTCACTGGTCTTTCTAGGCATTTTTCTGTTATGAGGATGGCCTGTTCTAGCTCTCTTCCTTGGCCCTTGACCTATGTAAACAACAGGCATGCCTTATCTTGCACAAGTTGAAGTCGTTGAGTGACTTCCATCACTTTTATTTGAAGCATATGGATTTACTGTTGAGATGTACATTATTCATGAGACCTCTTCATTCTTTCTACAACTGGCAGGGCCTTCAGTTGCACCTGTAGTGTATCTGTGTGCTTCTTCGCTTCTTGGAGCTGCGACTACAATGCCTGTAACTCAGGATTCTCAGTGAGGTTTTCATATGTTTGAGCACTCCGGCTACTCAGTTGATTTCACTTCAAGGAAAGAGCTCTTAGTATGTCAATTGCACTGCATGTAGTAGCTTCCCTTTGGTCTTGTACATCTTGAGGGGTCTCAGGCACAGTGCGGAGCTCCAAGTCTTCTATGCACTGTTGGAGCTGTTGGATTACATGTTCAAGTTGTGCCACCTTCTGTGGAACTCGTTCTTTATCCTTTACTTTAATGACTGTCACAGAGAGAAGTTCCCTGTGGACCATCTCCTTACTTTTAGTTGCTTTGCGAGCAATTGTTCCTTTTCTTTATGCATCTAGGATTTTTCTTCATCGAACCTCTCTTGCAGAGTAAGTTTCTCACGTTCAGTAGTACTGCACTGCTCTAGAAGGTCTTCTTGTGCTTGCACCAAAGCCTGGGTGGCTTGCGCTATCTCCTCCTATGCTTGTCAAAAGAGAGATTCTATTATATCAATGATCCAGTGGAGTTGAACTAGCTCATCTCCTATTTCTAATGTTCCTGCTGATAGAGGTGTAGTAGAAACTTTGCGGCTAGACTGTAGTGCCTGCTACACTTCTTGAAGTTAAACCTTAATCCAAATAAGAACCACCTCCTGCTTAGCTTCCTACTTCTCTTCTATCTCTAGTGAAGCATCATTGCGACGATAAAGTCGAAGTCGTCTGAGGTGAGGGTGGTCTCAAATTTGGTCCTAGTTTCTTTTGATTTCTTCCTTGAGAAAGATTTCGGAGGGGAAACCTTCCTTTTCTTCGAGGGGTGCTCCTCATCTCTAGGAAGTGTAACCTGAACTTTCTTTTGTTTGAATTATGCACCATCTATCTCTTCATCATCACCTCCTTGCTCAGGTGAGATAGAAGTAGTCTTCACCGAGGTACTATGGACATCTTGGGCTTCTTCATTTTTCTTGGTCTTGCTTGGTCCAGGTGTATTGTGCGCTTCTTCTAGACTGTCGATATCAGATAGCTCTGTGAGGTCCACTGGAACAAGGAGGTCCACCAACCATTCCTTGGTAATGTCTTCTAATTCTTCCTCCATTAGCTTGTAGTATGACTGCAACTATTTTTTATGCTCATCAGCGCACGCTGTGATATAGATGAAATGGCGGTCTACGCTGAATTTCATCAATGGTCTAAACTTGTGGAGTGTGTTTAGGCTTATACGAGGCTCGGACTGGATAGCAGTGTTCAACTGGTTGTAATAAGTGTGGAATATGGCATTTGATCACCACTACTTGTACATGTCGCTGGAGTACCACAGTGTAATAAACTTCACGGCCAGTGGTTCAAAGCACTCAATGTCTGGGAAGGTTGCACCTTCCAACATCTTCGATGTGATGAACACGATTAATATGAGAAACCAACTGAAGAGAAACTCATATCTTTGGTCTTGCGCTTCCTTGCAGTCTAGTTCTAACAAGTTCACCAAGTACTTCACCCAATTCATGTGTAGGCCCTTCGCACACTTCCCTATGAGGTCGACTACAAATATGATTACTTGGGTGGGCTGGTTCTTGTGAAATAATTTCCCTACAATCAGTTGCCAGGATAGGCACAGTGCACCGCTCTAGATAGAGGATACCTTGTAGCCTCACGTTCCCTTCTCTACATCTTTATAAGTATCCTTTATCCTCTGGGCGATAGCACGATCGGTGGTATTTCTGAGGTAGAAATCATGTGGGTTGGTGCCTTGCATGCTTAGCCCTGCGATCCGATTAATCAATGTCGGATCCACTGTGATGTGGCGGTTCAACCACAAATAACCTCCATGATAGCAAGACAATAGTAATTTGACACAAGCGTTCACCTCCTGGTGTATCCCGAAGTGCGAAATCTTCATAACATTCAGTAGGGTGGACTGTGTGAGGTTCTTGGTCCATGACAAAAGGGTAATATTTGAGTTCTTTCATTTGGTTCTCGTCAGATACTTATGCGGGGTGAGCATGTTGTAAACCTTCCTGTCATTGAGGTTGAATTCGCTAAATGTCAATGCTACGATATTATCCTGGTCAACACAATCTATGAACACCTCTTTTGGAAGGTATGTAGTGACAAATGCATATTCAAAGTCTCTGGGTACATGGTCTAGATTTATTGTGTCGCTCAGAGGTGGTATATAGGCAAGTAGGATGCTCAGAATCACCTTAGCATTCGCTAAGTCATATTTGTGCTTAGGTTGCCTTTCATAGGACGGTCCAGCTCCATGGGTAGTGGATGGAGAGGCTGGTAGTCCTCTCATCGAATATTCTCATACAACTATAGACACTCCTCTCTCTAACATTACTATTTAGGTCATCAAGTCGAGGCAACTTCTGTCATTGATTCTTCAATTATGGTGATCTTGTCAGACATACGCACTTAGGATTAAAATTACCGGGGTCACAATAGATTTATACACCGCACTGGAATAATAGAAATGGCACAATGATCACTATATGCAATTCGTTCAGTCTGCGGGCTTCAAATTCTCATTTAGAAAAAGTGTTCTCCGTGCATGGCATGACGGGATAAGTAGGAAACTCAGCAATGGTTCTCGTGCAATGGTTATGAGCCCCTATTAACTCTTGTTTGATCCATTATGGCATGGTCCAATGGTATGATGATGAACCTTTATTTCTTTTCTATCCGTTGGGAGTATAAGTCGAACAAATATATCGGCCCCAATGGCTATATTGCTTCACCATGGCGAAGTGCCATGTGTCACTGTTATGATATCCCGACGAAGCTCCAATTCTACAAATTTTCTTTCTGTGAAGTTCCCTCTGGAATCTTCTATAAATTTTTAATCTTAGCCCTCTTCTTACTTACCTTTCCATCCTTCTTTCTAGTGAGCTTCGTTTCGGTAGTCTCTTTTCCATTTTGATTCTTATCATCTTTTAACATAGTCACTACGTGTTATTGAGATTCTTTCCTAGTATTTAGGGGTAATATATCTTCTTTATTTGGAGTAAGTACTTCAATCTTCTGTGGGTCTCCTAATGTTCTTGCAGCTTTGACATCAATGTTTCTAGTGACAACTAGCTTCGATCTGTTCTCCTGTTCTTCAATCAATTGTGCGATCCTTCTAGCCATGAAATCTTTTAAGTCTTGTTTCTTCTGCTCCAGGGCTTCTTCTTCTTCCTTTCATCTGACTTGAGCTCTTTCAATCAAAGGTTTTCCTATTAACATGGTAAACAGGGCGATGTCTTCAATAAACTTAATAATCTCAAAATCTTCCTCTGTCGAAGTTCCATTAACGTTCATAGGTATCTGAGCAAGCTTCCCACATAAGTTTATTGACTTTCCTCTAAATAGTCCTATTACTCCTAATGAAGAGATCATAGCAAGACTTCCTATATCTTACCAAGTTCTTTCTGTCATGATATTCACTTGTGTTTCCTCATCTAGAACATAGTCAATGTCAAAGTCCCCTATTCTTGCTTCAAGTCACTCCTTGTCTTTAAAAATCCTTGATAGTCTAACATGCCTATGGTCATCCAAGGTGTCTTTCATCTGAAGTAATACCTTCTATGATTCTTTCTAGGGTTCTTCTATAGCCTTAGTTTTTATATCTGGCCTAGTGTTTTCTTGTCCTATATTCATACTTTCAAGCTTAGCAATCATTCTAGGGCAATCCAACACTTCATGGTCCATAGCCTTGCAACAAAGACAACTAGGTCTTCTTCCAGGGAATTCCTTAGCAAGATGTCCTGGTCTTTTACAACTATAATAGAGGGTCAATCCTCTCTTTCTTTTAAATGATCCCCAGCCTCTCTTGTACTACACACTAGGATCGTATGAGATAACCTGCAATAAATTCTTTCTAGGATCCTGCATCCATTTGTTAGTCCAAACATCTTTTCTATGCATAGGTATAGCATATCTTTCATGATTATTATCATATCTATTCATATCAAACCTTATTTCGTCTATCAATGCTCTAGTTTTTAAGCTAGGACATAATCTATCAATCATACCTATATCCATACTCTAGAAACAAAAAATTTCACTTATCTTACTTTTACAGAGAACAAAAATTTCAGATCTAAAACTTTTAACTATTCTTACCTTTATCAAAGCACAGAGCTTATAGATCTTACCTCTCTTCTTTAGATAAGACTTCTTCTCTTGATTTTTGACCTTCCTCTTGGTAAAAATCTTCATAGGTCAAGTAAAATGTTGCGCACTAGGGAAACAAATCTACGCATAGAGATTTCACACTTTCAGATCGAATCTTTTGCACAAAGTTTATTCTTCCTTAGTTCCCAACAATCATAGTTTTAGTCCTGAAAACGAAACCATTTTTTGGCACAGGGGTAGACCCAGGGTTCAACGCTTCAATAGTGCACCAACAAAACCCTAACTATCGGCCCTTTCGGCAACACCTGCGAAGAAGATGAAGTCTCACACAAGGTAGAGGTAGGGGTGGTTGCAGGACTCTAGTGTCTACAACCTTAGCTGGGACACAAATCTGTGATTATAGAACTCTAATGAATCACTTAACACCTTCAGTTCCTTAATATACAATCGTTATCTACTTCGTTGATAAAACATAGCCTCACAGTATTCACATTAACCTACTGTATCCAAGCACTTAGCATAGGTAAACAGATCAGATTAAGCACTAAGCACATCCATGTATATCATATCTAGCATTCCCACATATAATAAGAAAAAAACAAGTAGATATATCCAACTACAACAAATAACTTAGCAAAAGAAGACATAAATTCATTAAGACAAGCACAAAGCACATAACATAGTGTTTACGTGGTTCAACCCCACCCTGAGGCTACATCCACCAACTCTTCTTATTTATAGTCTTTGATCAATCGATTACAAGCACAAAACCTCAAAACCCTTACTTTTCACATGACAGAAGATCCATGCAGCTTGCTAGATCCTTCTTCCTTGTGCTACAACACTAAGCTCTCCACAATCTGCTACAAGGACCTGCACTTAGCTCCACAAGTCTTACACAAAATGCACAAAGCCTTGATCACACAGATCCAATCCTTGGCACTTAGCCTACATCACATAGATATAACATCCACTAGTTCTCTATATGGCCTAGACATCCATATATACATACAAAATAGGCCTAAACATGGGTAAACCCATGGGCCGACATCCCCTTCGCGTTACATATTCCCAAAAACCCAAAAAGGGGCCAAAAAAGGCGGCCGAGATCCCATTATATCTGCTTCATCTTATGCTCCTCCTTCGATAGGCTGTCGAAGTTCTAAAATAGGTCATCATGACCACGAAATTCCCAAAAACTTGGTTAAGGGCCAACAATGGTTGTGCAATTAAACTGTTGGCCAATTGAAGGAACCGATTCACCATACGTCTGTTAGACGTTGGAAAAAATAAAAACGAAGGGAACAGAAAAACACAAATACCATAGTCAGAGGGCTGGGTAAATAAATAACTCAATCAAAAGTTTAGAAGTGGATCGTTGTGTAATTTCAGACGAATTTGTGAGTGCTATCCTCAATCGTTGAGGGTTTTCAAAAGGAAATCGTGTGTGTTATAATCAAAATCACTTGGATATTTTTTTAAAAGCATTTAACTCAATTTCTATACCAAGCCAGGGAAGAATGCTAAACATTATAACATAAAAATGTCGAACCTATAAACTCAACCTCCAAAACATTGCCCGCACAGTCCATAGATTAAAAAGATAAATGTTAATCCATGGTCAACCCAAGGGGAAATTTTTTGTCGAATGCCATGGGATTCATTACCTAAATTGGTGATATAATCATTGTAAAATTGATAAAGCAACTACTGTATTTTAAATTACAATGCTACCTTCATAAAACTGCCAATAACTATGATAATAGTAAATAAATAAATAAAAACAAAAAGCATTTAATAAATAAAATGCAGGAATATAAATGAAATCAGAATCAGAGATTGAACTGACTACATGCATATAAAAATGAAATGGAATCGGTGTTTTAAACGAAAATGAAGTTAAAACGTAGGCAGTAAAAACACACCCAGTATATACAACAATGCGCCATCATTTAGGCACAGTAAACACAAAGACTTTCGAGTAAAAATTGTCGTTGTTAAGAGTAAAAAGCCACAAAAATTCAACGTAAGTTTTCATTGTAATTCAAGGCATATATTTTACCGTCCTTCCAGTGAAAGGAAAAAGAAATGTGGTCCCAAGTAAAAAAAAGTGTTTTCATTAAAATCACAGAGAAGGAAGATGAACAATACACAAAGGTTTCAATCGCAAGAAGGCACAACGACCATCAATCAACCAAGAACAATAAAAAAGGGTATATGGTTGGGCAAAAGCATCCTTCGCTCTTCAACCACACAGAGAAAAATAGGGAATTTGAATCTATAGGTTGTTGTGCACCGATGTGACGACTGTCAATTCAACTCCTAGCTGATTTCTCAGGCATGGCCTGATGAACTAGGGATGAGGGCGAAGACTAGTCATAAAATATTCATAAAAATCAATTAGAACCAATAGGATAGTCACAACATCAAGGATCGAATGCTAAGGAAATCAATTCAAGCAGTGAGTTTAAGGCTATGGGGAATTTCAGTTCTCGGTTGAAATGATAAGTCAAATTTTTTATTTACCCAATTAAAAATACAGAATTGAAATCGTAAGGTGTAATAAGAATCTACCATGCGGAATCAAGTAACCGTACCATATCCCAAGTCGTCCACTCTGATTCGTTGTCTCATGCGCTCTATGTAACTCCTGCTTATCGACTGATGAGACTTCCCTGGTACCTCCTAGCCAATGCTAGGGGTACTCTTATTCCCCCTTAGCCCCTCGAGCTGCAAAGGGGCCACACACACTAAACTAGTGAACAACTAGCTCCCATCTCGCCTTACAAGGCCGAGCTACCACTCCTCACTAAGCTGGGTATCCCAACTCCCACAAGCTAACTCAATCAAGTCTGAAATTCTACAACATAACATTACACATAACAGAAGAGATCCATCCTCCTCCTTCTCCCTCCTTTATATAGAGTTTCTAAGTCATTACCGTCCCAAAATCCCATTTAATTTATTGTTCAATAATTTAATTCATAAAAATCCTCCCCGTACATGTGTCACCCATCCCCTTCATTGCACCATAAATTAATTACTCCTATTTCTCTCACCCACCTAAAAGCATTCTTAGAATCGCTCCTAGGTGTCCCCATATTCCCTTACACATTTTAATGACTTACCCCCTTACTAATTCACTAGTTGAGTTCAATTTAGAAAGTTCTTAAATGCAAAATACCTTACCAAGTTAGTCTTTCTGCTTTTTCCTTATGTTTCCCTTTCTCTTTATGTTTCCCTCTTTATCCTATTTTCCAAATTCTTCTAAATTTACCTCTTTCCATTTTCATTTAAAACTCAAATTGGTAAGTGTAGAAAATTACCCTTTTCCCATTTTTCTTTTTAATTAATAAATGTTTAATTAGCATATGTAGCAAAACAATTATTTCCCCTTTTCCCCCTTTTTAAATTTTATCCCCCAAGATATTTTATTATAAATTAATTGAATCGCTTACCCCCTTCTCGTCACATGATTAATGATGATAATTTTTATTCTTTATTTATTTTTATTTTTATTTTTATATAAATATATTTTTTTATCACAAGTATCACTTACCTAGATTTTAATTTTTGAGGCTTGGCGACATTTTATTTGGGATTTATTTTTTAAATATTTCTTATCACATTGTTCATTCTAAGGCCATCTAGGTTTATTCATTAATTATTTAACAACGTGACGTGCCCTTCAGGATGCACTAGGTGCTCCAAGGGTGCCACACGCCTCATTCTGTTTCCCTTGTACGACGTGCCCTTCAGGATGCACTACATGCTCCAAGGGTGCCACTCGCCTCTTTCTGTTTTTCTTGTGCGATGTGCCCTTCAGGATGCACTACAATATCCAAGGGTGCCACTCACCTCTTGACTGACTTGGTAGACATCAAAAACCCCTAGAGTCAATAATCTGCTAGTTCATCTTGTGGGAGACTAAGGGCCTCTAAGGTATAAGTCCCCTGACTTATTGTGCGCCCCTTAGAATCATCGTGAGTGAATTTCACAGTTTTCCCTCACAACATCGAGGGTCTTCTAGAATTTGGTAATTGTTAACCTACAGTTCGAGCCACGGTGAGAGTGCTAGTAAGATGTGGCAGGGATGCTATCCACACCTCTCCCTCAACGTTAGGGGTGCTAGTAGGATTTTGGATTACTAAGAGGGGGGGTGAATCAATAATAGAACAATTTAATCCTTTTTAACCATATAATATAAGTTTTATATCAATGAATCATTATCATCCAATAACTATAGAGTAAATAAGAAATGAACAAATGAACAAACATACACATACTCAGTACACCAATGTTTTACGTGGAAACCCAAATCAGGAGAAAACCACAAAATGTTTTTTCTTATATGTCTTGAAGAATTACATTCACTGGAAGCACCACATTCCTTTGTTTTCTAGCTGCAACTAGAAGGAGGCTCCAACCCCCTAGTTTCTCAGGCTACAACCTGAGGGAATACCAAACTCCCTAATTCTCTAGCTACAACCAGAAGGAGGCTACAACCCCCTATGTTCTCCAGCTACAATCGGAAGGTGGCTACAACCACCTATCCTTGCCCTGTCCTACCACCCTGAAAAGAAGTAGAATGATGGAACCACTGTCAACCTGTCACTGTGGGAAATACCATTGTAAACCTATACCAATAAATATGAACCATGCATCAACCATGCATCAACCTATACCTCAGCCTGTAATCAACCTGTACCATAAACAAGTGCATCCAACCATGTACCAAGTATGTACCAATCATGTGTCAACTACTCATCAACTATGACTCATCAATATGTACCAACATCATC
>JZKD02S1911316.1:425825-450121 GCA_000966675.3 Picea glauca
CCACTTTGACTACTTTGACCTTTTGGGGCTTCTAGATGACATATGAGGGTCCTCCAACTTCGTAAGGCCATAAATCTCAAACCATGAGGAGTTATGTGATGTTCCACATACCACCGGAAATGGAATGACAAGGACTATCCATCTAGGATTTCATTATTAGATAATTAAGCATGGGTTCTCTTACTCCACAAAGTGTCTTCCCATGAGGGATTTCACCATAAGGGGACCACTTTGGAGTTAGTCCGTCTTTACTTCTTATCAACCATGATAAGAAAATAATGAGTCATATTTACATAAAAAAATCTTGGCTCCGTTACCCAAACCTTTTTGTTGTGGGGCTTTCTTCAAGGGTTGGCATCAATGACAACCAATCTTAATCAACAATCTTGTGGGAGACTAAGGGCCTCTAAGGAATAAGGCCCCTGCCTTATTGCGTGCCCCTTAGAATCATCGTGAGAGACTATCATAGTCTACCTTCATGATATTTTGGGTCTTATTGAACTAGGTAATTGTTAACCTACAGTTCAAGCCACGACGGGAGTGCTAGTAAGTTGTGGCAAGGATCTTGTCCACACCTCTCCCTCAACGTCTCTAGTAGTCATGTGTGACCCCTATAGTCCACATGTGTGTCTGGTCAACAAAATATCATCATCCTGCATCATCAATTGAATCATTTCAAAAATACAATCAATCATGATAACATCTAATCAGATGTGCATATGTCATATCAACAATAATAAAAACCCAATAGTCCACTCCCTAACTCGTTCCGGAGTCCAAGAGGTTTCATCGATGCTTCTCCATCCTTGAGGTCCAAAATCCTACACACTCAGGAAAACCGATTCAATAGCACATCTCTATGTCAATACATAAATATAACATGTCATCAATCCATAACGCCTCATAATCATAATCAACGACCAATAGTATAATAATCAGGATCACTTGCAAGCAAGTGTCCTCAAAGAATAAGTTCGCTCAGTGTGCACAATGGTGGGATGTTACATATATGAGGTTTTATGTTACTTATTTGGTGTGAAGTATTCTTCCACTACATTCCTTGTCTTGATACCTTTCCAACGAGCTATCTTGAGCTCAATTCTGACACCTTCACCTCAATATATTCTTGTTAAAAAAGAGGTTCATGAATGTATGGTCGAGAAGGTTGGTTGGAAAGAGTTGTTTAGAAGAGTTGGTCAGAAATGTATGGCTAGAAAGATATTTTCATCATATCAATTGATTGGAAAGGGATTATCGGAAGAGGTCATCATATGATTTGCTCGGAAAGGGATGATCAAAAGAATTCGTTGGAAGAGTTGATTAGAAGTGACTGATCATAAGAGGTTTCCAAAAGAGTTGATTGGAAAAGGATGATAAAAAAAGGTCACAGAAAGAGTTGACCGGAAAGGGTTGATCATAAGGGTAGAGTTGGTTGTGGGAAGGGTTGATCAGAATGAACTATGGTGTTTGTAGTGGAGTAATTCCAATGATGAAGAGGAATCCAACATTAAACAAGGGCCCGATGGGCGAGGTGGTAGGTTCCATGCCAACATCCACATTAGTGTCATGTCGAATGGAATAAGTGATAGGGATCCACGTGGATGCCATGTGGAAATGGGTTGGAAATGGTGAATGAAGGCATTAGAACTTTATAAAAATATAATTTTTTATCCAAATCTTGGATTTGAGTATGGTTATAGTCGTTGGAAAGATATTAATGAGAGAAATCCAACTATGAGTCTTGTTTACAGAAAATAATCGAAGAAAAGAAGGGGAATTTTTGACACCCCACCAGCCTAAGAGATGTTAGGGGCTTGGGTATGTTACAACGACCAAGGGAAAAAAGATGAAATTTCATGTGACAAATCAATTTTACAAATAGTGGAAAATGGTAAGAGGATATTGATGCCAACCAGGTGGAAGAAGCATGTCAATCTGGTCAATATGAACATCTCAGAGGGAAGTCCTAATAAGATCAGAAAGATAAGGAATACGATATTGTCAAGGAATAAGTCCTTGTGCCAGAACACAATGTGTGATATTAATTACGAAGGATAGTGGAAATTTAGTGGGAAATAACACGAGAAGGTCCTACAACCAAGAAGCTCAATGTGATTTTGGCCCGCATTTTTAGGGAGAGGTAAGGAAGAAAGAGGAATTCGATAGAGATCAATTTGAAGAGGCTTTGGGATAGGCCTATGGGAAAGGTGGATCTGGTAGCCTTGGAAGATTTGTATCTCAGGGAAAATGTAGGCCAAGGTAACTCACTTCTCGATAAGGGTAATCATGTTAAGGAGCAAGGTCAAGAGATTCCCCCATAGGAATTTCAAGGCAGGAGTTGTCATGTAAATGAAGTGGCCTTGCAAACCTGATTTTGCAGCCACAAAAAATATGAGATCAATTATGCAACTGAGAGGACACATGTAAGTCCACCATAAAAGATTATATTCATTTCTTTCAATAAAAAATATAAATGAGCGTTGGGTCTATTGAAATAAAATCATAGATGGTTGTAGATACAATTCTTGAAAACTGCATGTGCCAAGTTTTAAACTCAAAGGAATAATTAGTGATTTTGTGACTGAAGCTAAGAGATTAAAAATTAAGAGTAGGATCAACGTGTGAAAGAATAAATACAAAGACATTGAGCAAAACATGTAAGAAAGAGGATGACGAATTTGAATTAGCCATTCATAAACTATTCAACAACAAAATCATTCAAGACATACAATGGAAAATCAAATCTTGCAGCCACATAGGATCATCAAGCACTTCAAAATATGAAAAAGGTCCAAAGATAGCATGTCTATCATAAAAATGTCAATGAAACATCAAAGTTCAATAACTATCATGAAGACATTTGGAATCATAAGATCAAAAGGAATAATCAAAGAAAATGATCGATCAAGATCAAACCACTAACACCCTATAGGTAGCCAAAGGATCAACATTGGGCTCAAGTTGTAGAGGATTAGACATTAGGGATGAAATTTTAGTAGGCGACCCCTTTCCTTTCACCTATAAAATAAAAATTAAAGGGGGTTGTTGTGGCCTAAAAAAATCGTGACACACTGGAAGAACCAGTTATCTCTGTCAATAGAATTCGAGGGACTTTACTTCATATCTGCATTTTAAAGTTAGTCTCAACAAAATGCAAACAATTTTGCAATAATTATGGGTACGGAAATAATGCCAAATATCTAAAAGATATAAACCAATATTTCTAGTACCTGTAATCTAACACACCCTTTACAAAGAGACAATTAGTGAGATAAATTATTTTAGTGACTACACACTTTAGATTGGTTTTGGTTCAACCATGGGTTTTTACTTTCCATAACAAGAAAACATCTACATAAATGTGTTCCTCATCTCTCTTTTCCTGACATTTTGTTTCTTCCAATGAGTTTCCATAGCCCCGACAAAGTTTCTTCAATACCATACAAGAATAGACAAATTTCCAATAGGTTTCAATAGCCCTCATGAGTTTATTTGTACTTCCCACATTGTTAATAGTGCTTTCAACTTCCTTTGGTTTCAAAATATGTTCACCCTTTTTGATTTTCTAAATAGATATGCATATGCACCTAAGGTGTGAAGGAATCAGGGTGATACAAGAGTTTCTTTGATTTGTTGATTAGATGTTATGCATTTTTATCTTAATCCACATGTCTCCACAAAAACCATCTAGTATTGGTCATTTTATTAATATGAAGTGCATGGAGCTAACATAAAAAAAGTGGATAGAAAGTTTTCTATACTTATGGATTATCATGGTATGCTCAATAGGAACATGTGTTCCACCACAACTATTAGTCCATACTTACAACTAAGAAATTCATGAATATTCATTCAGATAGAGTAGTTGTTGGACATGGAGTCTTGAAAACAATTTTTATAGTTTGGATAAAGTTTTTAGCAAAAATACTATGTAGATGAAAAGTGCATGAAGTAAGAAAGAAAGATAGAGAACGTGAAATTGAGGTACATCTAGTAGGAAAGTGCACAAAAGGAGGAAAGTGCACTAAGTTAAGACAACGCACAGATAGAAGAATAAATCCAGAAGAATAAAGTAATGAAATAAAGCATAACATGAGAATGATAGCTCAACATTGTAGAAATATAAGAACAACAAAAAATAAACACGAAGGATGAAAATAAGAAGAAAGGCATCAGACGACCAGTTAATTCAGTTGGCCATGCATTGTAATGAGATATTTTTGGGATGAATATATTAGGGTTTATCCCTATATTTTGATATAAATATGTAACGGATTGGGATATTAGGGGTTCATCATCGTTGTTATCATTGTTCTGGATTTAGTCAATTGGTTGAACTAGGTATTATTCTAATGAAGTTTGATTATGATAGATTAGGTTATGTTATAGTCTGATTGATACTGAATCCAAAGTGATTGAATGTAATAGTTAAAGGTTGATAATGATGAATAAAGGAATGATAAATATATTTTACATAATCTTGTGCTGTTATTTTTTTCTGAATACTATTTGGATGCATCGTAGAATAACTTCATAGTATAGTTAAAGTACGGTGCAATAATTCATAGCTATGATAGTAACAAGTCTATTCAGTAATCAAGCATATGATAAGTATGGGACTATGAATCATCATTAAGTTAAGACCTAAATAGAACAGAGTTATGCATACAACATAGTATGAGAGAATGAACTGAAGGTTTTCCTCCCATTCCCTTACAACTGTAGAAGCCTGGTTCTTGCAGTCCCCATAGATACCTCAGGTGAGACTTCATCTGCGCAAGGAGGTGATGTCGAAAGGGCCAGTGTCTGGTGGGTTTTATTGGTCTTATATAAAGTGAACCTTGGGTTTTACAACCCACACACTTAATGGCGCCAACAAATGGTTTTGTTGATGCGACTGAGACTTTATGATTAAGTGTATTTTTTGGAGGCCGACTAAGAAGGAGATATTATAATGGTTGGAAAGGAAGGGATGGGAATTTTCATGAAAAGAGAACAAAAACCCTCAGATGAGTACAAGAAATGGATTCAAAGGCATGTGTTCACAAATCTGCATGAAATTTTCTTTGGAGAATTTCTCGTTATTCTAACAGAGTGGCTAGAAACATTAGTGCAGGAAACTGGAAGATTCAGCACTGTAGTGCCAAGAAATTGGACTCATGAATTGGTAAGACAACTAAATTGTGTAAGTAACCCAAATAATCAAGTACTTGATTTTTTGTTTGATAATGTACTAGGTGGTTATGTTATAGAGTTTTCAGTAGATTATATACAGTCATACAATGTCATAGAAAGGGTGTAACATCCCGCTCTGGCGCACTTACAAAACTTATTCTTTGAGGACACTTGCTCGCAAGTGATCTAGACTTTTATGATATTAATACATTTATGCTGGATTATGATGCGTTCTGATAGACGACATGATGTTTTACTACTTGATGTAGACAGGTGCTGCTGACTCAGTTTCATTGAGTGTGCAGGGTTTCGGACCTTGAGGATGCAGAGGCATCGGTGGAACCCCCTTGGACTCCGAATTGAGTCAGGGAGTGTGCTATTTGGGTTGATTCATTTACGGTGATATTGCCTTGTTTTGATGATATGATATTGATTTTATGATATGTTGTTGATGTTCTGACATGATGGTTGATGATGCAGGCTGACGATAGCTTGCTGACCAGACTCACATATGGAGTAAAGGGGCCACACACGATTTCCAGAGAGGTTGAGGGAGAGGTGTGGACAAAAAACCTGCCACATCCTACTAGAACTCCTGTCGTGGCTCAAACTGTAGGTTAACGATTACCTAGTTCGAGAGGATCCACGATGCTGTGAGGGCAGACTGCGACAGTCACTCACGATGATTCTAAGGGGCACGTAATAAGGTGGGGGCCTTATTCCTTAGATCTCTTAGTCTCCCAGAAGTTCACTTGGCAGAGTGTTGAATCCAGGGGTTATAGATGTCTACCAAACAGTCAAGTCAGCGAGTGGCACCCTTGGAGCACGTGGTGCATCTTGAAGGGCACGTCGCACAATAGAAGCAAACAAGGCGAGTGGAACCCTTGGATAACGTAGTGCATCCTGAAGGGCACGTCACATTGATGATGATGATGAGACAACCTAGATGACCCTGAGACCTTAACGCCTGATGAAATTCATAAAACGACTCCCCTAATTAATTGTCACCAGTTCAAATCTAAACCTAAATTTAAAACATCTCTAAGATAAAATTTTGATTATCCTTAAGAGAAGACCCTCCAAAAAAATAAACTTAAGGACATAAACTAAAAACCTCCTAAGTGTTAGTTAAAGTCTTTTTAAAGTTAAAGGGGGTAAAGTAATGAGGGAGATAAATTAATTGACACCCATGGTTTTTAAAATTTTAAAGAAGAAATAAAATTATTAAAGTGTGGGAGTATAAAAGTAAGGATTTTAAAAAATATATTGAAAAGACTATTAAGCGCATTTATCTTTTTGGGTTTAAAAAAAAAAAAAAAAGAGAGAGAAATAAATCATAGAAATAAGGAAACTTGTAATAAAAGAAACTTAATAATGGAAAGTAGGGGACATAGGGTAAAAAGAAAAAAGGAATCAACAATTAAGGAGTTACTAAAAATGAACAACTTCATTTAGGGAAGGTTATTAAAAGCTGAGAGGGGATCTAGGAACCCTAGAAGTAATTTTAGGAGCGACTATAGGAGGGGTGAGGGAAATGAGTCTTTTATTTAATTTAAAGAAAATAATTTTAGTGAAACATGGGGGATGAGTGACACTTGGACGATAGAGAATTTTTAGAGGATTGTCATAAAAAATTAAATTAATAATGATTTAGGGAAAGTAGGTGGGTCTCAAATTCTATAAAAGAAGGGGAAAAGGAGGAAGATGGGGATGAACGGTGAGCGTAATGTTACGCTACTGGATTTTGGCTTGACTATTTGCTTGTGAGGAGTTGGAAATTTCTCAGTTGTATGGGAGTGGTAGCTCAGCCTTGGAGGCAAACTGAGAAGCTAGTCTTATCTCTGGATCTTGCGTGGCCCCTTTGCGGCTCGGGGGGCTAAGGGGGAAGCAGAGTACCCCTAGAGATTAGCTGGGAGGTACCAGTGAGGACTCTATGGTTGGCGAGCGGGAAGCAGCACAAAGAGAGGGAAGCGACACGGAGCATGGGACGTCTTCCGAAGCGGGCGAGAGGCAACGATATGATTTTATTTCTCATAGCGTAGACTGTCTAGTTATTCTCTTAGGCGAATATGATGTATTTTTGTAAGATGTTGCTTCAGCTGGTGTGGTTCATTTTTGTATGCTACAACGATATTTTTCTGGAAACCCTTGGTTGGGGTAGATGTTCTGAATTTGCTATCCTTGTATTCCGAAAATTTGTCTTTATTAGTTATCCTTGCATTCTAGAAATTATCTGAGATGGTTATCATTGTATTCTGGAAATGGTTGAATTTGTCATCATGGTAGTTGACAATTCGTCTGGAATTGTTACCATTGGTATTCTGGCGATTGTCTGAGATTGTTATCGCTGCATTTTGGCCATGAGAAGATTGGATTACAGGCCTGCTATGCAACCATCTGGTACGGGGTTTATTGAATTCATGTCTGCGCCGATAGAGCGCACTGCACAGATGGTAGAGCGCACTTCTCTTAACCTCGTGGTCGTGGGTTCGAGCTCCACAGTGGGTGCAAGCCTTTGTCATGCTATTCCAGCGTGTGATATTGGGCATTTGAACTGCATTTTACATGCTTAATGATCTGCGTTTTTTTAAATGATATTTGGGCGTTTTGAACTGTGTTTTACATGCTTTATGATCTGCATTTTTTTTAAATGATATTTTGGCATTTTTGAACTACGTTTTACATGCTTAATTATCTACGTTTTTAAATGGTATTTGGGCATTTTTGAACTGCGTTTTACATGCTTAATGATCTGCATTTTTTAAATGATATTTGGGTGTTTTGAACTGCATTTTACATGCTTAATGATCTGCATTTTTAAATGATATTTGGGCGTTTTGAACTGGGTTTTACATTCTTAATGATCTGCGTTTTTAAATGATATTTGGGCAGTTTTGAACTACATTTTAAATTCTTTAATGATCAGCGTTTTAATGAGATATTGGGCGTTTTGATCTGCGTTTTAGTGTTTTGATTGTCTACGTCTTAAATATGAATGCATGGGCTCGACTTCGTCTATGATTTTATCCCAATTGAGCCATGACCTGCTCAGGCGCCCACGTCTGTGTAAGAACCTTGCTTGAATGCTCGTGTATCATTTTTAAATTGTTTAGATGCTCTTTAGAATGATTCTGCTGTCCCGACTGATGCTGAATAAGTTAATTGCCCCTTTTCTCACTACCAACTGCTTCCGTGAATTTCTGGACTACGTTTCGTAAGTTGCCTTGAATTTCGACATGACCCCAGTGCTGATTGCTCTCACTGTTCACGTTGATGCTTAATTGGCTTAGTGGTTAGTCCGATAGTTTCTCGTATTGCATACCTAAACTGGTTCGTATTGGGTAATTGGTGGTTACCATAATATCGTTGTTGTGATTGAGACAGTAATGTCATTACTAGGTGATCTTGAACCACGTAAGGATTTGATTTAAGTAAATTTTATATATCTAAAAATGCGTGAGTTTTAGTGTCCCTGAGGTTTCATAGATAGGATGGCATTTTAGTTATGGGCATTTAAAGGATGTTATTTCCAGATATCGACATTTTCAAGATTTTCACTTTTATATACAAGGCCCTTTTAAATTACTGTCACTTGTAAATTGTCATAGTAATTACGGTTATCGTTGTATATTGTCATGGTAACTGTTGTTACTTTTACAGATCGACATTTTTATGTTGTTATTCTTATATGTGGTCCTTCTTAAATAGTGTCATTTTGAATAATGTCCTTGAAATACTATTATTGATATATACTGCCATTTTAATTATGAGGATAGGTTGTTGGCTCTCAACGTGATGTTACTTATAAAGATGATGTTAAATTATAGTTAGAAATTAAGGTAATATAATGTTATCTTATCGGAAAGAACCATTACCATCCAAATTATAATGTTAAATCTGTTGAGGTATTGTTGTTGCTACAGAAAGCCATGGTAATATTAGTGTTAGAAATAGGAATATAGTCTATTGATATTTTGTATGCAATTTCTCATAATATAAAAGGTAATGATAATTTTGTTTAGGGTAATGCCATTGCAATATAAGGCAAAGGTAATGATGGTGTTAGCAAAAAGGGAATGAAATTGTAACCACCGTTATTGAAATTTGGTTATTCTATATATCGCCATTTCTATATTGTACTTTTCAATTAAGATGTTACTTATAAATATGATGTTATTTTATGGGATTATCATTGAATTTTATGATCATATTGACATCGCATTCAGAGCTCCTCATGTTTAATGGAATGTTTTTATCTTGTAAGGTCATTATAATTTCGGTAGTTGTAGCATATAAGAGGTATTGAAATTGTAAAATCATGGTCGGGAAATGTGATGTAAATGAAAGATGGTTAATATTTCATGACAGTGTTATCATAATTTTTATTGTTGTTAATAACCAATATGGTGCAATAACCTTGACTTACGTACAATAAATTACTCCGAGTTAGTAAATTAAGGTGGGTGGTTCATTTAAACAATGTTAAACTTGGGTGTTCGTTGTCGGAGTCCTTCTTGTCGTGCGCCTTCCGTGAAGGACGCAGTCATCCCTCTTGTTTATGTTGTACTTGATAGTATTCAGTTGGTTGCTTGGTCTGTTGTGTCGGGCGGGATATAGACCCCTCTTGTCGCCTTACTATATATGTCTGTGTGAGTGATTTTCCTATGTAAAGAATCCAATGCCATGTCAAGAGTCTCAGGACCTTTAAAGGCAGGGTTTCCACTCTTGCGACACACCTGACGGAGATTACTAGTTTCTGCCTGAGCAGTCAACCAGGAGCCTATCTAATCTTCTTTCGAGAAGACATGAGACTAAAAGCCCTGCTTTTCTGTGCAGAAATAGTAAACTCTACTGTTGGATTCTTCCATCTGTGATCGTACTATACTTAACACCTGGTGTCATTTTCTGCTTATAGCTGCTAGTGGTACGCCTTATGTCTAGGGGCGTTTATTGCTTGTTGTCACTGTGATATGTCGGGATCGTCTTGTTGTGTTCATCTTTCTTGCATCTTGTTCTAGGTCGGGTTACTAGTTTCTGCCTGAGCAGTTGGCCAGGAGCCTGTCTAATCTTCTTTCGAGAAGACATAAGACTAAACGCCCTGCTTTCCTATGAAGAAATAGTAACCCTAACACCATGGATTATTCCCTCTATGTTCTACTGTGCACCCCCAGTATGTCTTAGTGTTTTTGTTGTGCGCCTCATGCCTACGGTCGCATATTGTGGCAGTTACTCATTGTGTGCCTTCAGTCTTTTTGTGCTGAACATCGTGGTTGCGTCTTGTTGGTTGTCGAGTGGTGACATAGAGTCAAGTGTGTTTGTTACTCCGACACGCGCGCACACACCTTAAACAAAAAAAAAATTGCACATGTTCTTAGAGTTGTTGTCGTAACGAGGAGGACATCACAAAGGGAATTTTTCAAAACTCTATGTGGGAGGTTCTTGAAATCATTAAATGCATGGATAAATATGGTATTGTGTGAAAATCACGTCATGGTGATGAAATTTGACTGCTAATGGGTTCACACACATAGGGGAACCAAGGGATGAAAAGAGGATCATATGAGAGAAGGAAAGAAGAAATGGAAGAAGTAGGGAGGGACTGAGGATGTAAGAAGAAGATATACTAGAGGAAGGATACGTGTTTGGAGAGTTGCATAGAGGGAGGAGGTACAAGAGGGAAAAGACTGAGGCTGAGACAATATATTCTTGCAATGAGCCATAGGGGAGATAACCTTGTGCACTATTTTTAATTGTGGAGGTATTGTACATAGGAGGATAAGTGGAAATATTCCAGGTCATTCCAATAATAGAAGATACAACAAGTCCTACTCATACAAGATCCTGTGTCAAATCCATGACCTCATGTGCGTCACCACAATAAGACGTAACATTAGAAAATTTGTCAAAAATAATTGTAGCTATCCAAGCAGGAGGGAGTAGTAGAAGTAAAAATAGTAGCAGTAGTGCGTAGAGTGAGAATCATATTCATCCAACATCACCAAGAGGAGGGAATACATAGAACAGCATGAATAGGGTGGATAATACTCTTAGGCTGCTGCAATTCCAAGGAATTGGGTTAGAGGACCCAGAACAACACTTTTTTGTTTGTGAGACAATTTCGGCCACAAAGAACATACAGGATGAAGTTGTGAATATTTTTCATTTAGCGACCAGATGTAGAGTTTGTGCGCTAACATGGAATATGAAGCTATAGATCCCCACGCCTACAGGACATGCCAGGACATTGAAAGAGACTAAGAAATCACTACTAAAGGAGCTCAAGAATACAAAGTTAAAGTTGCAGTACATCAAATAACTGAAGGAGATGAAACAAGTACAAACAAAGTTCGTATGGGATTACAATAAGATATTTAAGGATGTGATGGGTAGATTAACTTTCCATATCCTAGATCAATAACACCAATAATGATTTATTTCAGGGCTTCTACCACACATTCCCAGGCCATTGATTTAGCATAAGGTTGCGTCGCATGCCAAGAAACTAGAGATTGCAATGAAAATAGAGTCATCTTAGGTGGGAGACAATGGAGGAATGGCACAAGTTAATATGGAACTGGCTGTATTGACAACTCAACTGATATAACTGACAAAGGGAAAGGAAAAATGTGAGAAAGTTTAGTGTACAAAATGTATGACCAAAGGCCATCACAAGGATGAATGCCCAACATTCGAGCAATATTTAGTGACAGGAGCACTAGATCCATTGTCGAGAGGAGGATATTGTGAGATATGTAAAAAATGGGGCCATCACCCAATTGAGTCTCCACTACTACAAAAGTATTAGAGTATGCCTAATAACTCATTTTTCAATTTTTTCCAATATATAGGACACGAGGGTAAGGATTAACATGCGTTCAACTTAATGAGGGACTGTACATCTGATATGTACAGGATCCAGGAAGAAAATGTTGCAGTAGAAGTGGGGGGTCCATAAGACAACACTCAAAAAGGTTTCAATCAAGGGAAGATAGGAAATTTGTCCAAGGACATGGTAGAGGGAATTTTGGAAGAGGAGGAAGAGGACCAATTATATGTTACAATTGTATTCAACATGGAAACTTGTCCTATGATTTCCAGAATCCGTGTACGACGTGTGCATATTGCAAAGAATAGGATCACTCCATAGAAGATTGTCCCCAGCTAGTTGCGAAGTGGTAGGACCAAGGAAGCCATAAACCGAATCTGAATCAGAATGTGCATATCATATCAACTCAAAGACATAGTGAAGGACCCAAACTAGTCATTGTTACCCACAAAGGAGATAGAACAGGGACCGATAGGGTAGATGAAGGAAAGAAAACAAAACAATGGGTAAGAAATTCAAGAGAAACCATACAAACCTTTTATCCTCAACAATAAAATGAGACATATCATAGGGAAAGGAAAGAACTACCTAGAATGAATTGGGGAGTATCAACATCATCGTCACCTCATGAAGAAGATCACGCAATGTCAGAGAAGCCAATAGGGAAGGTAAATACGCTAACAAAATTATTGAGAAATTGTCTAGAGATAATCAAAGATGAGGTTGTGTTGAGTACATTATACAACATTATTGATCACCACATAAGGAGAATGGGAACTCTCATTGCACAAAGGATGGTAAATCAAGTTTTGCGCAGGAAGTGAACCAATTGATAATTTAGATTTAGTGTGCAGATTGGAGAGTATGAAATCAATAATATTAGTTTGGAATTAGGTCATGACGTGAACATGTTACCTAAACAGACATGGGATTTGATGGGAAAACCAAAGTTGGTATGGTATCATTTTCATCTTAGGCTAGTGAATCAACAAAAAATAGTTCCAATTGGTTGGTGGGCATGAGTACCTATGAACATAGATGGGGTGTGTAATGTGAGTGACTTTGAAGTTATTGAGATTGTCGACGAAAATCAATGATATCCACCACCAATGGGACTTGAATGGGATTTTGATAACCAAGAAATCATCAACTTGAAGATGAGGGAGATAATATTTGAAGCTGTATATTTGAAAGTCAGTAAACCCTTACATCCATCAAAAGGAAAGAGATACATAGAACCAGCAAGAGGGAATGACATTGACAATTTATATAACATGACTGTGTGGATGGAGGGTTATGTCAACTTGGCAAAAGATGGTGCGTTGAGTTGGAAATGTATCATTTCATGTGCATCATATTCTAAATAAGTTCAAGAGCATTGGCAATAGAGAATGCATGAAGTGTCAACTAGACGACATGCACAAATTACTGGATCCTTGTGCTAGATTGGAAAAAATCTATGTAACCCACCAAGGTATGATGGATTAACTAATATAAGTATGTTTTTCAAAACATTTGAGATGCACGTTCCCAAAAAACAAAGGATTTTAACACTAGATGTGGTATTAAAAAGGCCCTAACTAGATGGTGGGATGCACATAGAGAGGGAATGAAATAATGGTTGAAATGCAACAAACTAATGCAAATGAGGTTTTGCATGAAGAGAGCGAACATTACGCGGAAATATAAAGGGGGGAGTGACCCAAGAGGTCATGTGGAATAGTGCAGGGCCTTGTGGTGTTCAGTACTAGATACAGAGTGGGCGCACATGTTTATACACACACTAGACACAATTCCTAAGAACTGGTATTTGGAGTTGGAAATACGTAGGGAGACAATATGTTGGGAATAATTGATCCAGAGGTTCAAAATAGGGTTTACATTTAAAAATGAATCCCCATCCATAGATGCATTTCTACAGGCGATTCGAACAAATATCTTCTTGGAAGAAGAGACGATGGAAGTAATACTAGTATGCAGCGAGCACAACACCAGGATGAGTTTCTAAGAGCTACTAGATTCCTATAATCTAGTTGTTGAGATCATTTCATTCTTCTTTGTTTTCCTTCCACATTCTATCTTCCCTACTTTTTTTTTTCATTTCTTTTCCCTCTTCTACACCTCCCCTCATTTCCCTTTTTTGTTTATCCTTTCCTCTCTTCCTTTCTAGTTACTATAGTTAGTCATATTATAGTGATTCATAGGTTGGCGGGTTGGCGCACTTTCATTCCACCCACTTCCTCATCTCATGAGTCTATTTTAACACAACCATTTTTCATTTTCACAAGTTCGAGGGTTCAATCCCTCATCCTCCATTTTCCGTGATATTCACTTTGCACCCCAACTTCCATGATCTACATTATGACCATCATCCTTGTTGTGGGTGCCGATATCCAAATTATTTTATTCCTCTTGCATGCGAGTCTGACTGACCATTTTTATACACTTAATATATTTTTTATCATCTATACAGTCGCAGGTTTGCATGTCCTTAGGTTCGCAGATTCATGAAATGTTTTATATTCAAGCTCTCTCTCATCTATCCCCACCATTTGGTTTCTTTTCCCGATATGCATTAAGTATTGTTTAATTCTAACAATTCTTGTGCAGGCCCCAAAAAGATAGTCATTAATGGTGAAAGGCTCGACGAATTACTCATTAAATATCATTAAATATTCATTTTCCAAGGGATTAAATTATCATTATCTTTCCGAAAAGATTTATTTGAGAATATTATCCAACTAAACAAATTGTCCCCTCAACCTATGACAACATCAACTAGACAACAGTTTTATGGTGATACTCTAAATATATTTGGTCATGAAGACCATAACTTCTAGTGGTCAAGAGCATATTTGTATGATTCCTCTCCTCCTGCACAAAAAGATGTAATTTGGGCATCTGGAATTGCTCGTGTTGGGTGTGTTCCTTAGGTTTTTTATTGTTACAAGGAACTTGTTACATGGTGTGTGGACAAGTACGTGCCAATTCATAGTATTATATAGCTCCAGGATCATTCTTTGATTTCTCTTTCACCTCATGTTTTTCGCAAGATGTTAAATCTACTAGAGCCAACTCTTACTTTCAAAGGTGAAGATTGCAAAGAATTCTTGAAAACACATAACAATGGGTTTGACCTCCTATCAGAATATTTGAAGAATCTTTCATCTATCTCAAGAGAGATAACCAAAATCTAGGTTGAATCTTTTAAAAACCCTTATCGAAAAATTGCATGGTTATTTACCAGGTTGACAGGTCAGGAAAGAACTGCTTCTATCTCTCAGATGATTTTATATATTCTATATTTTGCAGTACAGGAACATGCAATTTTTTATTGGGGAAAGCTCATTTCTATTGAATCTCATCCCAACTATCACACTATAAAAAGGACATAAAATTTTGTATGGCCTCTTATTTGATATTTTCTATTCTTCATTATTGTCAATTCCCAAACTTAAGCATTCGTAAGAGGGTGAATTGCGAAACATATCGAGTTACCTTTTGGTATCAGGCACTATGGAGACACAAGACCCCTTTGTTTTTCTATGAAGTGTATAATAATTTTGTTTCGGTCTTCAAAAATATTTTGTTGGGCGAAAACACTTCAAGGATATATGATCAAGCTACCGGATTTTTAGAGAACAAGGGGACAATATAACAAATGGATAATCAAAGTGTCGTAAGGATATTTTTCTCGAAAGAGAATTCTTCTTTTCTGTCATATCATGTATTTGATAAAATATTTATTACAAAGGTGGAAAGGAAATATAGCTTCTGGTTACATTTTTTCCATGAAAAAAGGAAAAATAAGTTTATTCACCTTCCATGGAAGATTGGAAAGTTCATGTTTAGAAATAAAAATAAAATTGATGAATTTTTGAATCATTTCAAAAATGTGAGTTTAAAGTATGTTGAAAAGATCAAAGGTTTTGAGCCAAACAAAATTTTAATTCGACATATGCTTTTAGTGGGGTTTAGTAACTCTTTCATTCAAAATTTCTTGAATGAAGAAGAATAGGGTAGCAACCAAAGCACTCTTGTACACGATGTTGACAACCTTGAAACATTACTTAGCAATAAGTTTTTTTACAAGAAAAGGGGAAAAGGTCCTAGTGAAATAAGTGCTCAATCTCCAATGGTTACTAACATGAATACTACATCTAGGAGAAATGCTCCAACCACCCACCAAGTTAAAAAGGTTGTAAATATTATTTCTAGTGGAGGGGGTTAGAAAAATCCTCCCCCTAGAAAAATTGAGAATTCACACAAGTTACCTGTGAGAGAGAAAAGGAAAAGTTTAGTGCAAGAGGAAGAAGATAATATTATAGAAAATTAAATTCAAATATTTGATTTGGAGGATATGGAACTAGAATAAGATATTGAGAAAACATTTCCTACAATAGAACAGTTGGGAAATATATCTCAGCCAAATTCTTCATTGGAAGTCATTGGAAATGAGACCTTTAGTGAAGAAGAATCCTTCACTTTTCAAAGTGTTGTTTTTTTATAAAGAGTCTAAAAAGTTGATTGTAGAAATAAGTGTACAGAAGAATAAAAAGGGAAAGGACCACTCAGAGGTTGACCTAAAGGATATGTGACCATCCCATATTTCCAAAATCCATAGGGCAACCGGGGATGCAATCGATGACTCTATTGATGGTTTTGAAGCTCAAAATGCCAAATTAAAGGAGAATATAAAATAATTGGAAACTTCCTTGATGCATCTTCCAATCTTGGCCATTCCTTTGGAAATGGTAAAACCAATTACAACTAGTATTAAATCAAAGGGATATTCTAGTTTCCTCACAGTGGTCGGAAATTATGTAGAGAAAAATATTAAAAAAAGAATGTCATTAATAACATAAGCATGGGAGGTATCAAAAAATATTAAAAAAATAATGTCATTGATAACATAATCATGGGAGATTGGCACAAGACAACTTTTTTGACAAAATGGGGAAGTTATCAGAACACGATCATGCCCTTTCAATTAAAGAATTCCCCTGCAGTGTTTTCCAGGGTAGTCTTTGTAGAATTCAAGGAGTTCATTCATAACTTACTTGAATTATAATTGGATTATTATAAAATGTTCAGTATATTGAAGTTTCATATAGAATTTCTTAGACTTATGTTGGATCAGTGCAGCCACTTCGATATTTCACTGAACATGAAGAAGTGCATTTTTTGTGCACCATTTGGAATTATGTTAAGACATGTAGTGTACAAACATGGACTATTGGTAGATCCAGCTATGATTTAATTCATTTTGGAGTTAGAACTACTTACATCGGTCAAAGAATTGAGAGAAACATTGGTTCATACATGTTATTATAGGAAATTTATCAAGGGATATGTGCAGATCACACCGCCGATGGAGAAGTTATTAAAGAAGAAAGTGAGGTTTCAATGGAATGAAGATTGTCAGAGGGGGTTGGATACCCTGAAATAGAAGCTAGTGACTGCATAGATTTTAATTTTTCCAGATCCGAACAAGGATTTTCATGTACACATGGACACATCGTCCACAATTATATCCCAGCTGGGGGAAGGAGACATAGATCAACCAATTTATTTTGCAAGAAGGAAGTTGTTTAAAGTAGAGAAGAACTATAGAACCACGGAACATGAAGTATTGGAGATGGTCCATGCACTACAAAAATTAAGGAATTATCTATTGGGATCTCACTTTAATATGTATACAGACCATTTTGCATCAAAATACTTAGTCAACAAGCTAGTGTTGGGGGGAGAATATGCAAGTGGCTCTTATTATTTTAGGAATGGGACTTTGAAGTCATAGCGAAACCAGGGAAGCTGAATGGAGGACCAAATCATCTATCGTGCATATTTTCAAGGGAAGATGTAGAAAATTTAGATGACAATTTCCTAGATGTGCAGTTATTTGTAGTAAGGATGGTGGATGCTTATTTCTCAGACATCGTATAGTTTCTAAACATATGAATGGATCCATATGAAATGACTTTAGCAAAAAAGAAAAAAATGGTAGTTAAAGCAACAAATTATCAGTTCATTACAGGGAATTTATGCAAGATGTGAGTAGATGGAATATTGCAACATTGTGTTCTAGAGCTCGAAAGGTTCGTAATACTTGAAGAAGTATATGATGGAATTGCTGGGGGACATTACATAGGGAAAGCTACTACAAAGAATATTTTTTTCACATGGAGTTGGTGGCCGACACTTCACAAGGACATGAAGGAATACTATCAATCATGTGATGTATGTAAAAGAGTGGGAAATCCATCTAGGAGGGATGAAACTCCTTTGAATCCACAGGTTACGTTGCAAGAATTTGAGAAATGGGCCATAGAATTTTTGGGGCCAATCAAACCACCAACAAGAAGATCAACAAAAATGTACATCATTATTGTGACATAGTATTTGAAAATATGGGCAGAAGAATCCCCCATTATAGACTGTACTATGAAAACTGATGCGTAGTTTTTGTTTGAAAATGTATTCATAAGGTTTGGATGTCCATAAATATTACTTAGTTATCAAGGGACACACTTTCTAAAAAAAACAATTGCAGCATTGACTGAGGAGTTCTAGATTCATCATCAAACGAGTACCCCATATCACCCTTAGTCCAATAGAACCATGGGATATCTTAACAATATTTTGGAGAATTCCTTGACAAAGATTTGCAATGTAGGGAGAGATGATTGGGACTTAATAGTTCTTGCAGTATTATGGTATTACAAGACGACAAGTAAGAATTTGACAAGACAAACACCTTTCAGGTTGGTCTATGGGAAAGAAGTTGTAATGATAATGGAGTTTGATCTTCCTATCCCATGCATTGCAACAATCATATATTGGTGCAATAGAGGAGAGGTTGGAACAGTTAGTACATCTTGAGGATGATTGCTTTATCACAAGATTCCATAAACAGGTTCAAACATACAGAGAGAAGGCATGGCATGATTGACACATTAAATAGAAGAACTTTCAAGTCAGAGATTTGGTACAACTCTATGCAACATCTAGGGAAGTTTCAAATGCACTGGTTAGGAACTTATGTTATTCTGAAACTAACTGAGACAGGTGTTGCAAGACTGGAAACCTTGAATGAAGAAATCTTGGAAGGAATGGTGAATGTAAGTCGGGTGAAAATCTATAGAGATGACTGATAGGATGCACAGTAATTTGGGTTGCACCATAACACATCTATTATAGTAGTTGTATCATAGTAGGAAAGAAAAAGAAGGAAAAACAAATAAAAAGTAGATAGAAGGAAAATAAAAAGACCATTCAATTACCAAGACATAAGAATGTGCGTAGAACGAATGATCATCTCACATCAATATAGGAATGCACCAAACTAGGATATAAGACACATAAGAGACAGAGTACGATGTGTACATATAAAACAACAATGAATCAATATGCATTTGGGTAATGACAAGACCGTTAAATCAATTAAAGCAAGGAAATGATGACTACACAGTGGGAGTGACAGGTCATAGAAGCAATGTATAATTCTTAAATGGGAAAAGCCATCTAGAACAAGAAATATTGGCAGTACAGGGGATAAATCACATGATGAATTTAGTAATAAAGTAGCATTTAGTGAAACAACTCATCAAACTCAAGGATGGATTGGACAAGTACGGTCGGAAAAAAACAAAAAAACATAAGAAGATCATTAAGTGTAAGTCATTCTTTCATATCAATGAGAGATAATAAGAGCGAAATTGAGTGAATAGGAAAACAAAGTCGAGCTACAAATTCCAGAGAACACACACAGTGCCAATTCAGGAGCCTATCACACGAGACGAATGGCGAAAGATTCGCTAGAAGTACCACCAGTTCCCCTTGGGATGAGTAGGGAAGGATATATTATTGGAAATACTATCATCCTCAAGTTTGTAGATCATGACATTACCAATGAACAACCATTTCCATAGTTGGATAGGAAAAAATACTCAAGCGCTAAGAGCGTATCATATGCATGGGCTTGAATAACTTCCAACGTAAATTTGAACACCTATTTGAAGGGACCTAGTAATAGGTTAGGGGGTCACAAACACTTCATGATATTAAATGAGAAGGAAACATATCAAGATCCAACTGAAAGAGAAGTTTCCCAGAAATTGGCTTCGTATATGGAAACCAAACTAAACCTAAATGATTTACCAAGGGGTGTAGGCAAAGAGGAGGATGGTATCGGTTTCAAGAAACGATAGAGGATTATTAATAGATAATATGATTAGAGGAAGATGAGGCTTGACAAAATTATTTTTCCCAATAGAAGCGATGAGGTTTCCATGAGCAACATCACAACCAATGCCTCCATCTAGACTTAGGCCTCCATTAGGAGGGGACGGTCCCTCAAGAAGGAAAAGGAATAAAATATAAGTCTTATTGAGAAGAAGCATAAGGAATAGGAAGAGTAGTATAGGAACACATTTAAGGAAAAAAATGAATCCAGGAGAATGGCAAAGAAGACCCAAGCAACAATCAAAAAGTTGTATAAAGAAATTCTATAAATTCCCCTAGTAGTCGAAGTGACTATGGAGGAACAAGTGCAGACGATCAATGCATTAATTAAGGGATTTTGATTGTAGATAAAATATTTAAAGCTAAGGATCATTCCAGGATCACCATCAAAGCTGCATGAAGAAAGAAAGAGAATGAAAACCATAAATGTTTCCAACATCAAGAAGATTGAGGGTGACTACGCGAAACTTTGTGAGGATAATGCATAGGTGTGGACAAATTTGATATAAGATATGAAGATGAATTCCATAGAGGGTAAGCTAAGATATGTGAAGGAACAATAACAACAGGTGATACAAAGAGATGCTACACTACCACTGGTCATGCACATGGAAGCCATTATAGCTCAACAACAGATACATGTAGAAGTGGAGAAAATGAGGGATCAACAAAAGATTCTACAACAGAGACTAGGCCCAATGAAAGAAGAGGCAGTGTGGGTAATTGGAGAGTTGGATGTGGTGCATGGTAGGGTCAAGCAAGAAATGATGGAGGCAAAGTATAAACTTAAAAAAATGACCACACAAGGAGAAGAGGAGATAACAACAATAGAGGCCACAATAATTAAAGAAGTAGAGGGGGAAATGGAAGCCTCTTAAAACTTCATTTTGGCATATAAGAGAAGGAAATAGGATCGATTGGCTCAGGACAAGCCACAGGTGTGTGTTGGGGGCCTATTGGACATGAAGTCTTAAAAACATTTTTTGCATTTTGGATAAAGTTTTGAAGAAAAATCCTAAATAGATGAAATGTGCACAGAGGAAGAAAGAAAGCTAGAGAGCATGTAGTTGAGGCACATCTAGTAGAAAAGTGTCTAGAAGGAGAAAAGTGTGCAAAAGGAAGACAATGTGAATATCGAAGAATAAAACAAGGAAATAAAGAATAATATTATAATGACAACCCAACATTCTAGAAATACAAGAACAATAGAAAAGTAGCATGAAGGATGAAAAACAGAATAAAGGTGTTGAACAACCAATTTAACTGAGTTGGCCATGCATTGTAATGGGATATTTTTGGGATGACTTGATTAGTTTTTGTATCCCTATATTTTGATATAAATATGTAATGGGTTGGAATATTAGGAGTTCTACGTTGTTGTTATCATTATTATGGGTCCCATAAGTTGGTTCATGTAGGTATTATTCTGATGAAGTTTGATTAGGATATATTAGGGTATGTTACAATATGATTTATATTGAGTCAAAAGTTATTGAATGTAACATTTGAAGGTTGATAAGGATGAATAAAGGAATGATAAAGATATGTTACAGAATCTTGTGTTAATTGTTTTCTGTGTTTGATTTTGAATACTATTTGCATGCATCATAATATAGTTAATGTATGGTGCAATAATTCATGATTGTGACAGTAACAAGTCTATACAGTAATCGGGGATATGATAAGTATGAGAATATGAATCATGATTAAGTTAAGAACTAAATAGAATAGAGTTATGCATACAACATAATAAGGAATAATGAACTGAATGTTTTCCTCTCATTCCCTTACAACTATAGACGCCTAGTTCTTACAATCCCCATAGATACCTTGGTTGAGACTTCATCTGCACAAGAAGGAGATGTCGAAAGGACCAGTGTCTGACAGTTTTTGTTGGTATTAAATATAAAATGAACCTTGGGTATTAAAACCCACGCATAGAATAGAGCCAACAACAACGCATGCATCTCATGAATTGTAAAAAATTTCTTTAGTATGTAACTAGAATTGGACCAAACCCTCACTCAAATTTAAATATTAATCCTCAAGGAAAAATGATAAGTCAAATAAATTTAGGGAACATACCAACAATCAAATTAAAGGGTAGATGCAATCTGTATAGGCAAAACGAAAGAAATAAAATGGAATCCAATTCATTAAAAGAAGCATGAAACTAGAAAATTTTATTCATAAAAATATGAAAACTAATTGAAAAATAAGAAAAGAAATGAACAACAAGTAATAAATTGGGGGAAACAACACAGTATGATTGATATAATCAAAGGTATAATTTATTCTATCTCTAAGAATTCAGATAAGGGAAAAAGATTTATTAAATAATCTTTTCACATTAACCTATGACCCATCAAAGCATATTTTTAGGACGAAAAATCAACGATTCTATGATGAGCAATGATCAAGAAAATTATTATTTAAACAAGATTCTACTCCAACAGATTTGAGATTTTATAGTGGAAAAAAATTCAAATTGTTGAAATGCCAAAAATAATTGGATAAAACTAAGAATTCACCTTTGATGGTATAATAATATGAACCCACTACCATGGTTGAAAAAAATGAGAAAATAAGGAAGTAAAATTACAAATTAAAATAAATAAAGAGATTGCACTAAACTAAGACAAAAATAAAAAGAAAAATTTGTTTTTTAGTCATTACTAGATGAATTAATTGTGAAAGATAGGTTGGTAGCATAATATAGATAATGAACATTATTAGTGTAAGAATTCTCAATAAAGCCTTGGAAAATAAATCAAGGGAAATAATCATTCAAGAAATGTTAACCATTCAACATCAATCCCAACTGAAATATTCCCATGGTAAATATATGAAATGAAGAACAAGCAAGATTAAGAGAATTGATATTTTAGTGAGAAAAATCACAACACAATCCATAATTTTCTTTTCAATTAATGCAAGAAAAAAATCTTTCGAGAATCTAGCAAAATGGGTTAATGGGGATGCTCAACCAAAACATATTTTCAAATTCACTCATATAAAACATTTCAGAAACCCATAAGATATGAATATTTCTTAACATATATAAGTCATTTTACATATTCGAAAAAGATGATTTTTTCAATAACAGAAATTACATTTCATATTTCTCACCCAAACACAAATATCTCTTTGCCATCAGAAATAATTATTAATCCCAAAGATTCAAGTGATTCAATATGATGAGACAAATATGTTCTCAGATATCATAGTTATGGAGCTCATAAAAAATAATCATTAAAAGGACTCCAAATAACAACTAGATCAAAAACCAATATGTGAATGTATGAATGAAACTATATTTCTAATCAATTGTTGAGTTGGTGACATTATTGGTTGATTAAAAAATGTTGCAAAGGAATTCGAGTATCCAAATTGATATTAACACTTCCCTAAGTTGTTTTACTTTCAAGAAACAAATCCCAAGCTGTTGATTGCATAATCCATTTCCCAACCTGCATAACAAAAGAGAATGTTATGATCAACTATTAGACAGTTTGGGAAAAACTTTTCCTTTAAATGACTAACTTATTAAAATGAAATTTAACTAAAAAGAAAAGTAAATACCAATATTAAACTAATCATAAGAAAATCATGCTAAGATGATGTAAAGTTGAACTATATTGGCCATCATAAAACTTATGCAAATTCCAATGTAGCCATCAAGTATTCATTTGATGTTCATTCAATCAAATATCACAACTTTCATCCTGAGATATAATCACTATGATATTTCGCACAATATTTGCCTCAACATGAGACTTAATGTCATTTATTATTTTGATATTTTGATCCCTTAAATACATCATCTATTTCTTGCAAACCAAATCAATCAAATACAAACATAACTGTAAGACTTCAATTCTATCCATCTCCTTAAGATACATGTCCATTACCAATCTTGGTCATGCTTCCAAGATAAATAAAAATCTGATTCAAAATCATTATCCTTTCAAGCCAACGAACTTATTTCCTCTTTTCATTAATGATAATAATGTTACATATCCATATGATCATCTTCAACCTTGTGAGAGGA
>JZKD02S1911316.1:464693-477408 GCA_000966675.3 Picea glauca
ACTTAACGCATCATAATGAGAGAAAAAGTTTTATCATCATAAAAATCCGGATCACTTGCGAGCAAGTGTCCTCAAATAATAAGTTTGGTAAGTGCGCCAGAGCGGGATGTTACATCCAACATGACCCAAACATGCATATATTCCCAAGTTATGGATCAATTGATTTTTGGTTCAAGGAATGATGAAGAGTGCGGTGCCAAATAGATTGTTGAGTTACATCCCATAATAAATTGACATCTTGAAACTTATTATCATGGATAAGATGAAAACAAATGTTGAAAACTCAAAATTTAGAATCATAGAAGTTGTATTGACATATTCCATCAAGATATTTACAACCCCTAATAATTTGAATTATTTTAACTTTGATATTAGTGGGTATTACTAAGCAATGATGAAAATTAAATCAATCAAGAATGTAACCATAATGAGTGAATCAAATTAACAAACCCAAGGGATGAGAAGATACTCTTCAAGAAAAGAACAGGTCTGAAATCGCCCATTGAAAATTTCACAGTAGTAGGATTGAGTCTTGGTCAATCAGTGAATTTGGGAATAAAATAATTTATTCTCAAGACATTTCTAAAAGAGATTCTAGCAAGAAGATTTAAATAAAAGTGTTGTCCTCAATGTTAGAACATGTTTCCGAACAATGTGAAAGGATATGTATTATTGTTGTGTATGAGATGAAACTTGTATCAAGAAAGTTATAATATAAAAGATAAAATCATACTTGAAATACCAATTGAATAGAGCATGAGATAACGAAAGTCCAAAAATCAAAACTAAGGGTACTGAAATAAACTAATTCAAAAGAAATAAGAATCATCTAATCTCACAATGATAAGAAAAGTACATACAAGAAATTATGTTGGATGAAATAAACAAAGAAAATAATCAATGGGAAAGAAACCATTTGGATGACTCCAAACCCATGATAAAATAATCATACGAAGAAATTACAAGGAATTGAAGTGGCTTGAATTTCAGATGGATGGAAAATTAACACTAAAACTTCCATTTACCATGTGTGAGAAAACAATATCAACACTATAATTCAATAAAGTATAATCTCCCCATTAAAATCATGTAGATATAAAGAGGGGACAAATATTAGTGCTCACTTTCACCACCAGAGGGATTGTGTATCATCATGTATTTAAAATATATAAATTATAAAATGACAAAATGATTGAAAAATTATTTGAGAATTCAATGTATTTTTGAGCTTACAATATTGAAAAGAAAAGGTAAACATAAAATTAATTAAAAAACTAGAAAGCATAGCTAATGCTACACGAAGAATAGACACTAGTCTATCCTACCCTACTCCTATCCTATGCTACAATGGCTTAAAAGAATGAACTATGTAATATCATAATGCCAATATATCCATGCATGTAATCCCAAGCCTGCAAACATATGTTCATGTCAAAATATTAGTAACAAAACTTGGAGAAAAAGTAGATTAAAAGTAGGAAAAGCTAAAACTTGATAAACTATATCAACCGTAAATTTAAATATGTGACGATGATAATTCATGGGAAAACTATCTTAGTAAGATCCCTCCAACCACGTTTCAATTCTATCATAAAATGTTGCACTACTATCATATAATTTATAGAGGGCATTTAGGGGAAAGTAGCATACCAAATGAGAACCATGTGTAAAATATGTGTAAAGTGTGTTCAGTGAGAGAATATTCATGCTAATAAAGTTGTTTATCCCTGAATACAAACCAAAAGAATGAGGGCTTGACTTAACCATATGTCTAGGAGAAAGTAACTCATTATCTTGGAAAGCCTCCCTGGAGTCATACTTCGAGCAACCATGAACTTGAGATAGATTAATGGAATGAAATGATATATGTGGGCTAGGGATAACCATGGTATAAGAGATATCTTCAATACAATGTTGGAATCCACTAACATGAAAAATATCAACTAATAGGATGCTTAAACAAGAAGATTCACTATTGATAAAAAATTGAAGATGAATAAGAAGACAACATCTGATATACATTTGCTACGATTTTTCCTTCATCCCATGAAGAAGGATGATAAGGAATAGTTGTAATAAGTTCATGGGAAGATGTCTTATGCTCTCTATCTTCCACATGCACATTGCCACCATCAAGTACTTCAAAGTGGGTCGGCCCTATTTAGTTTATTTGAATAGGATGGTGGGTGGTTTCGTGCAAAGTTAAACCATTAAAGAGATCAAGATACAACAAATAATAAGTAGAAGAATTAAGAGAATGAAAATCATCTCTTGAACAAGAACCATTTTCAAACATTGACTCTTTCAATGGTAGTTCGTCCTCCTTAAGAACATTTATGATTGATTGTGAGTCGGTAGGTTGAACACTAGGAATGGTTTCATGGTTAGCACATTCTTCCTTAATATGGTTTTCCTCTTTCAAGAAAAAAGTGGATGGGTGTTATAAAATAGGTATGTCTTGTATGTTTATTTATTCTCCTTGAGTGAGATGATCATCATTATGGTCTTTCTCCTTCACAATATGGGAATCTGAAATATATTTCATAAAATACTCATGGTTAGGAGAGATGAGAAAATCAAAAGAATCCTTAGAAAAATAATTTTCAATAAATGAACCAGAAACAATTGGAAAACATTCTCAATCTATCTCGGTTAAACTTGGAGAATTTGTAACAACATGAAAATTCAAATTAGAAGGAACTAATTCCAAATTATCCATGGGTGAGGAATGATTTTCTTTAAGTGTGTCTAGTTTTTCTTCATTAAAAACATGATCACCATTCATGTATTTCCTCATAGATTTCTCTTCCATTCCTTGTCATGGAAAAGACGAGACAGGATAATTTGAACCTAACACAACCATCACTGTTACCCAAAGTTCCCCATTATCAACATAAAATCCCTCCTCTTTGTCATCTAAACAAAAATATGAACTCGAATTTTAAACAAAAAATGTCTATTTTTCATCACAAGGGAGAAAAGGGGGAGTGGTGTGGTGGGGGGATACATATATTTCTTTTGAATAAAAACTATCTCTTTGATCTATAACCCCCATAGTAAAGAAATATCCAGGCATATGGATTCCAACTAAACCACTAGAATTTTCAACATTCTAATGTAAATCCAAATCATGTAAAGAAACATGAATATAATATTTTGATTTGTCATCCTCTAGTTGATATGTGTCATGAGTAAGATAAATTAAGAACATAAACACATCATTGGTCGACGGCCTATAATCCAAAGGAAATCTATAACAAAGGTGCATAAATCTAGTAAGAAAACATTCAATATATTCATTTTTTGTTCTTCATAAGCTTCGACATATATGCACATAAGTCATCATAGTCATAATTCTCAAAAGAATGTCAAAATGGATGCATAAACTGCTCCCATCTGTGAATAGAGGCAGTCGGTAAAGTATCACACTAACGCTTGATTCAACTTGGAAGAATGAGAGTGAGCATCCTGCAAATAATACTTCCATCAGTAGTATTGTGAGAACAACATAATTTTCATAATTTAAAATCATGTTTAGATGCATCTATCTCTTCCCCACCATCAAATTTAATTTGCGACAAGAAATGTAAAATATTTCTAGGATATTTGGGAGGTACAGTACCAGAAAAGCATCTCCATAAAGGGATATGGGATGTAATCATTAATAAATTAAAAGAGTTAATAAAATTGACTCCACAAGATCATCTTGTCATCTATCCCTCCTTCTAGTGTTATTTCTATTGACGGGTCCAAATGGTATATCAAGAAGATAAAGGTGAACACCCGATGGTAGGTCCCAATTAGAACTACTTTCATTTGGTATAACATTTTAGACTAGCATGTGGGATTTTTTTCCACTAATAATTAAAATAATAAAAAGGGAAATTAAATCAACTATCCCCCAAAGGATCCTAATTAACTCTAAATCTAATCTAAACTAAAAGAAAACTAATCTAACCTAACTACTTCTAACCTATCTCGCATGAGAAAAAATAATAGATGAGCACAATTTAGAATGATATTTTGAAAGAATAAATAGTTCATATCAATCAATAATATGTTAAAACAATTATATTTGAGATATCATATCAAATAATTGCATAAGATGTTGGATTATTGAGAGGGGGGGTGAATCAGTAATAGAGAAATCTAATCCTTTTTAACCACAACATGCAAGTGTTATATCAATGTAGTATTATTATCCAATAGTTTCAGAGTAAATAAAAAATAAACACATAAGAAATCATACACATACACAGTACACTAGTGTTTTTATGTGGAAACCCAAAGCGGGAGAAAATCACAGAATGTTTTTTTCTTATATGTCTTTAATAATTACATTCATTGGAAGCACCGACTTCCTTTGTTTTCCAACTACAACTGGAAGGAGGCTCCAACCCCTTAATTTCTCAGGATACAACTTGAGGGAAGCTTTAACTCCCTAATTCTCTAGTTAAAACCATAAGGAGGATACAACCCCCTATGTTCTCCGGCTACAATCGAAAGGTGGCTACAACCACATGTCCTTTCCCTGACCAACTGCCCTGAAATAAAAGTAGAATGATGGAACCACTTTCACACTATCACTGTGAGATATATTTTTGTAAACTTGTACCAATCAATCTGTAATCAACCTATACCATAAAAAAATGCATCAACCATGCACCAACCTGTACCAAACAACTTGTAATCAACCTGTACCATAAACAGGTGCATCAACCATGCACCAACCTGTAACTCAACCTGTAATCATCTTGTACCATAAACAAGTGCATCAACCATGCAGCAACTTGTACCTCAACCTATACCATCAATGAGTGCATCAATCATGCACCAAATATGTACCAATCATGCATCAAATACACATAAACTATGACTCATCAGGATGTACCAACATCATCAACTATACACCTCATGTATGTGCCAACTCATCAACTACTTATGTCAACCATGTACCCAACATGTACCTACCCATATACCAAATACATATACCAATATAACCATCAAAATTTATCTAACAATTCATCAATCTATCCATAAACCCAATGCCATAAACCATTACATCAAACCATGGGCCACAACTTCACTGTTATACAACCTCTATTTGTAACATATCTCAACCAAACTCCCTCATCAATTTCATCATCCAAATCTGATTTGTAACTCTATAACAGACCTAGTGTATATGATCATATACCTGCAAACCTTCCTCAAGAAGAGACTAACATTTTCATCAAATTTGACTTTAGTCTCACATGACTAGTTTTGGATTAGTCAACAACCCTAACTTGCAATAATCAAAACTATGCACCTGTAATGAATAAAAATCTAGAAATGGTACACAATGTTCTTCAATTTTGTTTATGCAATTCCTCCATATTTCACTACTTGGAACCTCTCAGAAAAGGAGTTATAGAAAAAATGGCATGCCTTGTTGAATTCTGGATTATTCTAGAGATCGAAATTGTAGAGAATGCCCCACACAAAATATTTGTTGTGTAGATCTGAAAATCATACAAAAAATACTAAAGATTGTACTCTAACCAATGCATTTGGTCTTACTGAATTTGGATCTGTTCTGAATAAGTTATGATGTTTTTACCTGAAAAGCATGTTTTAGACTAGTTTCACGACTAGCCACAAACCCTATTTTCCATGGAGTGTAACTCCAAACATACAACGACCCAAAAGATGAAATGTTTATCACAACTACTTGGATATTTTTACTCAACAACCTCTCAATTTCATGGTTTGAATCATTCTAGAAGAAACTTTGTTGCAAAAATGGTTAGATGACATGTAAATAACATACCTTAGAAAACATCATCAAAAGAATTTATCCTCTCTTGAATTTCAGCCTTCTTTACCTCACCTTCCGTCTGAAATTTGGCTTAGATATCCTTTGGTTACCTCAATCACTTGTAGATATTTCAATATTCTCAAATATAATTAAAATGAGAAACCCTTGCCTCTTATTTATACTTTTATGTAGCTTCCTCAAGGGGTTACCTTCTAACCATCTTAAACCACTTTCCTTATTTTAAGGCTAACCCACTTCTAACCACTTGTCCACTTAGCAATTTATCCATTAAATTTTTTATTTAAATAATTTATTTTGTATCTACTTTGACTTATCGTACACTCATCAATTCACTTTATTATTTATCTTCTAAAATCTCTTAAACCACTTTCCTTATTTTAGGGCTAACCCACTTCTAACCACTTGTCCACTTAGTAATTTCTCCATTAAATTTATTATTTAAATAATTTATTTTGTATCCACCTTGAATTATAGTACACTCATTACTTTACTTTATTATTTAAATAATTTCTTCTTTTCAACCATTTTCACTACTTTGACCTTTCGGGGCTTCTATATGACTCACGAGGGTTCTCCAACTTCACATGGCCATAACTCTCTAAATGTGAGGAGTTATATCATGTTCCACATACCACCGGAAATGACATGACATGTAATATCTATATAGAATAGTATTACCTGAAAATATATCAAAATTCATACCATTATCCATCAAACAAACTTTGTTCCATTACCAAAACCTTTGTGCTACCGAAATTCACAATCGAACTTTCTTCAAGGGTTGACATCAATGAAAACCAACCCAATTAATCAACATAAGTGTAATGAACCTCAAATTTATCATATATATATAAAAAAAATCTTTGGTACATTATTTACCATTTATCTTCGTTTAATCAACTCGTATGATGGGTACTTACATTTTGTTTTTTCTTTGCATAACCTTATACCATACTAGCCTAACACTTAGGAGAGGTTCCCATCGAATACAAGTATTTTTCTAACTCATATGTTACTATATGGTTTTTAATACAATACACACATCTCCCTATACACTAGGATTCAAATTTCAGTTCCCTTGTTTAATACAATCGAGCTATTTGGACTTTGCACATAAGTTTATATCCCTGAGAGTTAAATGCTTGTACTCTTACCTAGCTGTGTCAACATCAGACTTCAAATCCTGAATGTAGTATGTGATAGATATGGGTTTTAGGATATTAATGATGGTTTAGGAGTGGATTCAATGTGTTTTATTTGATGGCTTCATTTTAGTTATGTTACAACTCATCTCGACCATAACGAATTGAACCCTGGCCAATTCCGCACCATTCTCTACATAACTAAACTAACTAACCCTCCTCTTCCTGTTGGAGTAATGAAAAGATAAATTCAATGATCAAAGTTTAGCGACCGATCAATTTCACTGGACGATCATGAATTTACTGTTATTAACTTCACATCCTCAACATTAAGGGAGATAGATGTACCTGTCAGGAGGAGTTAAGGTTATGTCTTGAAATTAATTAGGGTCTCTTAAACATCAGTCCTGGTGACACTCCTGCGTGTTCTTCCCAATCCATGTGCGCCAACTTTTCCCCAGTGCATGGAATGTACCTCCCATGCAATAAAGAGTGGTACTCATCCCTCTTAAGTTTTGGCGGTCTCTCTCCTGCCATTGTGACTCCGAAGGAGAGGTTTCTATATTATGAATTCCTCCACAAGGAAAGGTTGTTTCCTCTGTGGGAAAACTTTGGTGAAGTTGATGACAACATCCAACTACCTAGTAAGTTATTTTTAAGGGAACTATCGTATCTCAAGCTTGAAATAGAGTTCACTGTTTGGTTGATACAAAGAAAGAATTTGCTTCCTGTAACCTTTATTGTGAATTTAAAGACCCTCTTTACTTCCGATTGCTATGTTCAGAGTCTACACGTTTCTCCTTTTTATTTTGGTAATGACTGTAGAAGAGGTTTCTCGCTGTATTCGAGAGTCACTATTCTTTACCTCTGTGAACCTAAGGTCATACTTTGCATCCACTGTTTGTGTCCCATGGGTTTATTTCCAATTCAATCCTTTTTTTTTACCCTATGACTAGAAACTATAATTGGGAGTAACTTAGAGTAGTTCAGAAGAGTTTATCCCTTCGTCGTGTAAAGACTCCAGGAAAATAAAAGGTCAATTTGGATTCTTAATGTATCTATTTCTCCTTTGTGACAGATGCATATTATTTGTAGTAAGGTGGTGGTCTACCGGTAGTTTATCTCTTACTGAGTTAGGGTACTTTCCACAAGAACTTCTATTGACTATGTGATGTCGTTCCTTACATTATTCATTTTTGTTCGTAAAGGGTTTTTAATAAAATATTTAACTCTTGAGTTCGCAATGCTATTTTATCTTTTCAAAGTAATTGTTTAATTCTATAAAAAGGGTTTCTCTATATTAATGGAGGGACTCTACTTGTTTCAAGGGTACCTAGCAGAAGCTCCAGGAACCATTGTTCCCTTGGCTAGGTTCGATTACATAACAAGGCATGACAACTGGAGGGCGTGGTGTTTTGGCCCCTAAGTTAAGTAGTTCGGCATAACCATGGTTATCAATCTACCCTTTCGATTCTATAATTTAAAATTCTACTATGTACTTTACTAATGTTTTCTGTGATGGTCGAATGCAGGTATGCCCACTTCATGGCGCAGGTACTGGCCTCTGCTCATCATGAAAAAGGTACTTGGGTTCAAAAATGTGGCTCTAAACTTGCTTCTTAAATCAAAGCATGTAGGTCACGATTCTATTCGTAGATTTCTGTTGCTAAAAGTAACATTACTCATGCACTGATTTCCTGTGCTAGATATCTGAGGGTTAAATCCCGTTTTTTTTTTTTTGTTAAAGTACCATTTAAGGAGATATATATAGTCGAGCATGATGTAGGAAAATGACTGATATTCTAATGCTAGAATTTGGCAAAAACAGATCTAAGTTTGTGGTTGGGAAAACTCTTAAATATGTTAACCTTAGTAATGGAGGGATATTATTTTCTATTTGGAAATAGCTTATCCTCGACGTTCTGTACATTACTTCTATAATTTAAAGTATTCATAAATCTTTAAAACAGTTATAATAGTCATCATTTCTCGACTATATTAATGTGTGTATGATTAGTCTCTTGTTGACGCAATTCTTATTTGGAATTTACCCCAACGGGTATCGTTCAGAGGTGGGGTCTCGCATCTCCAAGTCTGTGTGTATTGTAGATTCTAGTTTTTCGATCAGTTGCATCTTCAAAATAGATTGCATCACTCTGTAATTTCTTAAAATATCTTTCTATAAAATGCGAGCAAATTTAATAGATATCCTAAATGGTAATGCTACAACCATAAAATTCTTTGTTTCTCTCTTCACACAGCATATGTAAGATGTGTCATACATTGATAATGTATCAGCGAAATCATTTATTCACTTTCCGATAGTATGATCCTAGCATGAATATATCGTTAAGTTTAGGGTAGTCTTGCTCGTTTGATTATGTTCATTCCCATATGGTTCATTATTCTAGTTCTATCCAAGTTCGACTATATATGTGATTTTGTTTTAGGAATTAAAAATTGCATCTTCAAAATAGATTGCATTACTCTGTAATTTCTTAAAATATCTTTCTATAAAATGTGAGCAAATTTAATAGATATCCTAAATGGTAAAGCTACAACCATAAAATTCTTTGTTTTTCTCTGCACACAGCATATGTAAGATGTGTCATACATTGATAATGTATCAGTGAAATCATTTATTCTCTTTCCGATAGTATGATCCTAGCATGAATATATCGTTAAGTTTAGGGTAGTCTTGCTTGTTTGATTATGTTCATTCCCATATGGTTCATTATTCTAGTTCTATCCAAGTTCGAATATATATGTGATTTTGTTTTAGGAATTAAAAATTACATAATGAAATATATATGCTTGTAATAGATTTGTTCGTTCATTCATACATATTCGATTCTACTTAAAGTTTAATTTCAGGAAATATTTCCATAATTAAATCCTACAGTCTATTTGCTGAATTCTATGAGGATATCATATATTTTATATTTACATACAGGTTCTAAGGCCATAGTAGAGGTTACTAGGGGATGATTCCAAAATGATATGTAAACTAATCGATAGTAAAGTGGACTATATATTTCATATAATCGAACAAGCTTTTTCTAGGTTATTGAATGCATAGCAACTTTAAGGATTCCACTATATCAATAACCAATTCATCTCACAAAGGTAGAAATACTGAAATTTAGATACAGTAAAAGACTTACAACAATTATACAATCATTAAAACAAATACTAGAAACCATTTCATTTCAGATTTAACATGCACACTACATCAGATATAAAATCATTTAGATAGATAAGGATTAGAGTAGAATATCTGAACTAAACTCACGGAAAAACAAAGGGAACAACCACGTTCCTCGCAACCGTAGAATCAAGCAGCCAAGATCACTTGCACGGATCACCCCCTAGCCTGACCATGAGTCCATGAGGGCGAACATGGAAAACTCTCTTGAGCAATGTGATTCAATTCAATAGCTCCCCCTTGCCTCACACTCATTCAGTGTTCATAACAGTGAAGAAAAAAAAATCAATAGTCTCTTTCCCAGCATACTTGGCAACGTCGTGCCTCCGCACATATGCTTATTTATTAATTGCCTAGGTCCTTTTTCCCTCCCTTGTGAATTTTCGCATCTTCCTAAATCTCTGATTTTCAGGGGCTGCCAATGGCCAAATCACTAATTTTCCAGTTGTAAAAATCAGCATAGGGGTAGTTCCAACATGTTCCACACTCATGGAGTCATGGTCAGCTACTTTTAACATGGTTGTTCCATTTGTCCTCCTGCAATCAATATAAAATAATATGTTTTTAAACAAGTGTCATTGTCAAATAGTTGGTTGGGTCAAATCATATCTCTACCCAACAGTCATAATAATTTATTACAATTAACAAATTCGAAATTCGGAATTTCCATAAATGGCAAAAATTTTCCAAATTTGAATTTACTAAAAATGGAATAAATTTCCAACAAATTAAATTTTCAAAATATTTTATTTTGGGGGATGTCACATCCTTCCCCCCTTAAATAAAACACTGTCCTCAGTGTTCGTTCCTTTCTTGGAATAAGATCGGATGAGATTTTTGCAAATCTCCCTCCAATTCCCAAGCGGCCTCCTTAGGACTAAAGTGCTTCCATGCACCTTTACCTCAGTGACGGCTATGTTCCAATGTGCTTTTTCTCTCTGGTCCATAATGTGAATGGGTTCCACATGGAATTTTCCTTCGGGTTCAACCTGTACCAATTTCCAATCAATCATATGAGTAGAGTCGTGAACATACTTTTTCAACAAAGAAACATGAAATACATTATGAATTCTTAGATTGGCTGGTAGTGAAAGTTGATATGCTACGGGTCCAATTCAAGCTAGTATCTCAAAGGGCCCACAAAACCTAGGTGCCATATCGGCACAGTTTCCTAAATTCAATGAGATTTTTTAGGCTTTGACCTTCAAGTACACATGGTCTCCTGCTTGAAATTGTAAATGTCTTCTTTTCCAATCTGCATAGCTCTTCTGCCTGTCCTATGCTTCCTTCAAGTTATGTTGTACCTTTCTTACCATGTTCTCCATTTCTTGGAGCATCTCTGGTCCAACCCTGATTCTATCAGCTGAGTTATCCCAGCTAATTGGATTCGTACACTTTCTCTCATACAATACTTCGAAAGGGCTAAACTTTGCTAAAGTTTGGTACCCATTGTTATATGCAAATTCTACCAAGTGTATATAGTCCTCCCACTTGTTCAGTTTTGTTCTTACATACATGTGGAGCATATTCTCTATGATTTGGTTTGTCCTTTCGGTTTGCCCATTCGTTTGTGGATGATAACTCGTACTGAAATTCAAATTGTATTTAGCCCTACAAATAATTCCTTCCAAAAGGCGTATGTGAATTTTACGTCTCTATCTCAAATCACCCTTTTAGGAATACCATGTAGTCTAAAAATTTCTTTCTTGAATATTTCAGCAATGTTTATATCTTTAAAAGTAGACTTTATAGGAATAAAGTGTGCACACTTACTGATTTTATCGATTACAACCATGATAGAATCATTCTGTTTCTGATTTTTATGCAAAGTTGTTCTAAAGTTGAGCAATATAGTCTCCCATTTCCATTCTGGTACTGGTAATGGATGTAATATGCTGACTAGATGCTGGTGCTCGGCCTTAACCTACTGACAATATTGGCACCTAGACAAGCATTATGTTGTTTCTCCCTTCATATTAGGCCAATAAAATAGTTTCCTAAGTGTTGTTATCATTTTTTGGTAACCTGGGTGGCCATAATACGACTTCTTATGCACTTCGTCCAAGACTGTTAATTTTAACTCGGCTAAATTTGGTATGTAAAGTCTGTTTTTAAATCGTAGTAGTCCATTCTTGTCGATACTTAGATTTGGTTTATCTGAGTTCACGGTATTGTTCGGTAATTCTACCATTATTTTAGTATAGTTTTCGTCATTAATACCTGTTGTCCTTATTCTTTCTTCCAGATCACTTTCTGCCCTGCTGATATTCATCTCAAATAACCCATGGACTCTTTTGCTTAAAGTGTCTAGTACTTTATTTTCCTTACCCTTGATATGTATTACCTCGAAGTCGAATTCGCTCAAGAAGGCTAACTACCTTGCTTGTCTTGCATTAAGATATGGTTGGTTAAACAAATATTTCACCCCACTATTGTGATGCAGGAGCATTCACACGCCATCAAGCGAGACAGCGCGCACGGAGAAAGAACCTACAGCTGGACAGCGCCAGCATGCACATTTTGAAATGCTTTGGAGATTGTTGCGCC
>JZKD02S1911316.1:491733-516915 GCA_000966675.3 Picea glauca
CAATGGCCAAATCACTAATTTGCCACTTGTAAAAATTAGCCTAGGGGTAGTTCCAACATGTTCCCCACTCATGGAGTCATGGTCAACTACTTTTAACATGGCTATTCCATTTGTCCTCCTGCAATCAATATAAAATATTCTATTTTTAAACAAGTGTCATTGTCAAATAGTTGGTTGGGTCAAATCAGATCTCTTCCCAATAGTCATAATAATTTATTACAATTAACAAATTCAAAATTAGGAATTTCCATAAATGGCAAAAAAATTTCCAAATTCAAATTTACTAAAAATGGAATAAATTTCCAGCAAATTAAATTTTCAAAATATTTTATTTTGGGGGATGTCACATCCTTTCCCCCTTCAATAAAACACTGTCCTCAGTGTCCGTTCCTTTCTTGGAATAAGATTGGATGAGATTTCTACAAATCTCCCTCCAATTCACAAGTGGCCTCCTCAGGACTAAAGTGCTTCCATGCACCTTTACCTCAGCGACGACTCTGTTCCAAAGTTCTTTTTCTCTCTGGTCCAGAATGCGAAGGGGTTCCACATGGAATTTTCCTTCGGGTTCCACCTGTACTAATTTCCAATCAATCATATGAGTAGAGTTGTGAAGATACTTTTTCAACAAAGAAACATGAAATACATTATGAATTTTTAGATTGGCTGGCAGTGAAAGTTGATATGCTACAGGTCCAATTCGAGCTAGTATCTCGAAGGGCCCCCAAAACCTAGGTCCCATATTGGCACAGTTTCCTAACTTCAATGAGCTTTTTCGGGCTTTGACCTTCAAGAACACATGGTCTCCTGCTTGAAACTCTAAGTGTCTTCTTTTCTGATCTGCATAGCTCTTCTTCCTGTCCTATGCTTCCTTCAAGTTCTTTTGTACCTTTCTTACCATGTTCTCCATTTCTTGGAGCATCTCTGGTCCAACCATGATTCTGTCATCCGATTTATCCCAACTAATTGGATTCATACACTTTCTCTCGTACAGTACTTCGAAAGGGCTCAACTTTGCTAAAGTTTTGTACCCATTGTTATATGCAAATTCTACCAAGTGTATATAGTCCTCCCACTTGTTCGGTTTTGTTCTCATGTACATGCAGAGCATATCCTCTATGATTTGGTTTGTCCTTTCGGTTTGCCCATCCATTTTTGGATGATAACTCATACTGAAATTCAAATTGGTATTTAGTCTTGCAAACAATTCCTTCCAAAAGGAGGATGTGAATTTTACGTCTCTATCTGAAATCACCATTTTAGGAATACCATGTAGTATAAAAATTTCTTTCATGAATATTTCAGCAATGTTTATAGCTTTAAAAGTAGACTTTACAGAAATAAAGTGTGTAGACTTACTAAGTTTATCGATTACAACCATGATAGAATCATTTTGTTTCTGAGATTTATGCAAACCTGTTATAAAGTCAAGCGATATAGTCTCCCATTTCCATTCTGGTACTGGTAATGGCTGTAATAGGCTGGCTAGATGTTGGTGCTCGGCCTTAACCTGCTGACAATCTTGGCACCTAGCCAAGTATTCTGCTGTTTCGTCCTTCATATTAGGCCAATAAAATAGTTTCCTAAGTGTTGTTATCATTTTTTGGTAACCTGGTTGGCTAGAATATGGTTTCTTATGCACTTCGTCCAAGACTGTTAATTTTAACTATGTTGAATCTAGTATGTAAAGTCTGTTTTTAAATCGTAGTAGTCCCTTCTTGTCGATACTTAGATCTAGTTTATCTCAGTTCACGGTACTGTTTGGTAATTCTACCATTATTTTAGTATAGTTTTCATCATTAATACCTGCCGTCCATATTCTTTGTTCCAGATCACTTTCTGCCCTGCTGATATTCATCTCAAATAACCCATGGACTCTTCTGCTTAAAGCATCTCCTACTTTATTTTCCTTGCCCTTGATATGTCTGACCTCGAAAAAAGAATTCGCTCAAGAAGGATAACCACCTTTCTTGTCTTGCGTTAAGATCTAGCTGGTTAAACATATATTTCACCCCACTATTGTCTGTTAATAATAGGAATTTTATGTCCATTATGTAGTGTCGCCACATCTGTAACACATGTATTACTGCTGCCAATTCTAAGTCATGAGTGACATAATTTCGCTCGTGTTCTTTTAATTTTTTGGACTCATAACAAATAACGTGTCCTTCCTGAGTTAGGACACCACCTAGCCCTTCTTTACTTGCATCAACACATATGGTGAAGTCTTTATCTGGCTCTACTAATTTCAATATGGGTGTCATTGTCAATAATTCCTTTAGTTTCTTGAACCTGTCTTGACACTTCTCTGACCAATTAAACCTGGTTCCTTTCTTTTGTAGTGATGTGATAGGGTAGGCTGTCTTGGAAAACCCTTATATAAACCTATTGTAATATTTGGTGATTCCCATGAACGATTGTATATCCACTACATCTATAGGTACCGATCATTCCATAATGGCTTTTGTCTTTTCCGGGTCTACGACAATGCCCTCTACTGAAATTACATGTCCAAGATATTGTATTTCTTTTTTATAGAAGTCACACTTGTCGAATTTGGAGTACAGTTTGTGCTTCCTTAAATTTTGTAGAACTATTCTTAAGTGTTCCTCATGTTCCTCCTCCGTCTATGAATAGACCAGGATATCGCCGATAAATACTACCACGAACTTGTCCAAGTACTCACTGAAAATACTATTCATTAGGCAGATAAACATGGCTGGGGCATTAGTGAGTCCGAAAGGTATGACTACAAACTCGTAGTGTCGATCTCTTGTTTGAAAAGTTGTTTTGTTTATGTCCTTGTCTTTTATCCGAACTTGATGATAACTTGATCGTAAATCAAATTTTTGAAAAGATCTTGGCCCCTCCTACTTGATCGAATAGATCATTTTTCCTTGGTAAGGGGTATTTATTCTTAATAGTCATTTTGTTCAGTTGTCTATAATCGATACATAGTTTTAGAGTACCATCTTTCTTTTTCACAAAGAGGACTGGTTCCCCTCAAGGTGAGACACTCGGTCTGATATACTCTTTGTCCAACAATTCCTGTAATTGTATTTTTAGTTCTTTCAGTTCTAGTAAACTCATTCGGGACGATGCTTTTGAGATGGGGGCTGAACCGTTTAGTAGGTCTATGGAGAAGTCTATTTCCCTTCTAGGGGGGTAATTCTAGTATCTCATCCACAAACATGTCTCTGAAATCACATAGAACAACAAAGTCTTTCAACTTTGGCTTATCTTCTTTTTCTACTAGATTCATCACTTGGATGGCATAAAATTGACATCCCTTTCTCATACATTTCTTTAGTTGCATCACTGAAATTTGTCTGACTCATACCATTTTTGGTATACCTTGGGATGTCCTGGTAGTGCGAGAATCATATTTATAGCTAAGTATCTTTGTATAACAATTCAATATTGATTTGTGTCATTCCAACCAATCCATCCCAATAATCATATCGTAATATTAGAGTGGAAGGATGTTCAGATCGGTCCTTATAGTTTGACCATCTAAGCTGAACTCAAAATATGAAATATAGTCAATTACTTTCCTTTAAGTACTTGTCACTAGTTGCACAAGCCATGAGTTTGCATGCTTCAGTGTCTTAACTTTTTTTGACTCTACTACCTTCAGAGTAATATAACTTAATGTTGCTCCGGGGTCAATTAAAACATAAATTCGAGACTCATGGATTTTACCTTCAATTTTTACCACCAAGGATTGGTGGTCATCTTGTCGTCCATCAATGGCTGCATTTATCCGATGTAGGCTCCTGCCCACGTCTCCCACTGTCGAGGCTTCTTGCAGATTATGAACGATAGCTCTGTTTGCTGAAATCAAACATGGACTGTTCCTCCTTAGATGAGCCTCTCGACATTCCCAACACTTTAGTGGCTCACGGGAGTTGTACCCAAACTTCTTCATTCCCAGCTTTACCGGCTTACCATAGCTCAGCATATTCGGGTTGTTGAAGTGAGAATATTTTCTCGGGAAACCTTTTACTGTATTCCGATGAGGAGCTAGCTGGTATCCCTTCTTCCATTGGTTCATTTGATCTTACTTCTTATCATTCCAGGCTTTGGGAAACTCCACCAACTGCTTATACTAATCATAGCAGATTTGTGCTTTCCTCGATACTTCACTCAAGGATTTGGGGTTGTCAAACTCGATCCTGTCCCTGTAAGACTGTGGTAAGCAACTTAAGAATCACTAGATTTTAACCTTATCCTCTCGGATGTATGGTACGAACCTTAACAGTTCCAAAAATTTATTTATAAGGTCCTCAATCGTCATCTGTCCGAGTCGTAACTCATAAAATTATTTCGTCTTCCTTTCATAATAATTTTTAGAAAAGTATTATTTCATGAAATACTTCTTAAAGTCAGACCATTCCAACTATTTCTCCTCTAGGCCCTTGAGCAATTTCAGATCTTGCCACCAAATACTGGCCTTCCCTTTCAGATTGTAGATGGCCATCCTGACCTTCATGTTGTTGCAATAGTTATATATTTGGAAGTACTTTTTGATGTCCAACATCCATGCCTCTTCTTCTTCTCCATTCTTGCACTCTCCATCAAAGATAACGAGTTTAATCTTTTTAAATTCTCCTTCAAGGTGGTCTACCTGTTTTCTTTTTCTGTTTGTTTTAGTTCCATATTTAGCTGGAGTCGTTCCTTTAGACGAACTGTCTCCTTTTTATGTTTCTGGCGCAGAGTTATTGGAGGCTCTTTTGATGACTTCTTCATCGTTATTATTGTATTTCGGGATTTTCTTGGTCAATATACTACGTAGCAGAACTTCGTTTATCTCTTGCTGTTCTTGTTGTGCCTGCTTCAATTTTTCATTGTCAGATTTAAAGATTTGTAGTTCAACAATCAGATTCCTCATTGTTTCCAACACTTCTGAGGGTGATCTTCTATCGTTGTTATGCCTTGTATCCCTAGGGGGTCTTTGTTGTGGATTTTCTTCCATCCTGTTTTCTGCATTGCCCTGAGATGCCATACTTAATCACCAAAAAAGAAAAATCTTTTTGTTTGTAACCAAAAGATTTATTAGTTTTTATATAAAATAGGATATACACTAAGCACTACAGTGGTCCTATTTAGGCCCAGTGTTGTAACTTTTGCTCTGATACCATATGTAATGAACCTGAAATTTATCATATAAAAAAAAAATTCTTTGGTACATTATTTACCATTTATCTTCATTTAATCAACTCGTATGATGGGTACTTACATTTTGTTTTTGCTTTGCATAACCTTATACCATACTATCCTAACACTTAGGAGAGGTTTCCATCAAATACAAGTATTTTTATAACTCATATGTTACTATATGGTTTTTAATACAATACACATATCTAACTATACACTAGGATTCGAATTTCAGTTCCCTTGTTTAATAGAATCAAGCTATTTGGACTTTGCGCATAAGTTTATATCCCTGAGAGTTAAATGATTGTACTCTTACCTAGCTGTTTCAACATCAGACTTCAAATCCTGAATGTAGTACGTGAGAGAAATGGGTTTAAGGATATTAATGATGGTTCAGGAGTGGTTTCAATGTGTTTTCTTTGATGGATTCATTTTAGTTATGTTACAACTCGTCTCCACCATAATGAATTGAAACCCAATCAGTTTCGCACCATTCTCTACATAACTAAACTAATTAACCCTCCTCTTCCTATTGGAGTAATGAAAAGATAACCCCAATGACCAAATTTTAGTGACCGATCAGTTTCACTAGATAGTCATGGATTTACTGTTATTAACTTCACATCCTCAGCATTAAGGGAGATAGATGTACCTATCAGGAGGAGTTAAGGTTATGTCCTGGAATTAATCAGGGTCTCTTAAACATCAGTCCCGATGACACTCCCACCTATTCTTCTCAATCCTGGTGCACCAACTTTGCCCTAGCGCATGGAATGTACCTCCTTTGCTGTAGAGAGTGGTACTCGTCCCTCTTAGGTTTTGGCAATCTCTCTTCTGCCCTTGTAACTCTGAAGGAGAGGGTTATGTATTATGTATTCCTCCACAGGGAAAGGTTACCACCTCTGCAGGCAAACTTTGGTGAAGTCGACGACAACATCCGACTACCTGGTAAGTCCTTTTTAAGGGAACTGTCATATCTCAAGATCGAAACAGAGTTCACTATTTGGTTGATACAAAGAAAGTCTTTGCTTCCTGTAATATTTATTGTGAATTTAAAGACCCTCTTTACTTCCAATAGTTATGTTCATAGTCTATGCGTTTCTCCTTTTTATTTTGGTAACGATTGTAGAAGAGGTTTTTCACTGTATCAGAGAGTCATTATTCTTTACCTCTGTGAACCTGAGGTGATACTTCGCGTCCACTGTTTGTGTCCCATGGGTTTATTTCTGGTTCATTCCTTTTTGTGTAGCCTATGACTAGACACTGTATTTGGGAGTAACTCAAAGTAGTTCAGAAGAGTTTATCCCTTCATCGTGTAAAGGCTCCAGGAAAATAAAAGGTCAATCTGGATTCTTAACGTATATGTTTCTCCTCTATGACTGATGCATATTATTTTTAGTAAGGTGGCAGTATACTGGTAGTTTATCTCTTACTGAGCTAGGGTACTTTCCACAAGAACTTCTATTGACTATGAGTGTGATGTCGTTCCTTAGGTTCTTCATTTTTGTTCGTAAAGGGATTTTAATAAAAGATTTAACTCTTGAATTCACAATTCTATTTTATCTTTTCAAAGTAATTGTTTAATTCTGTAAAAAGGGTTTCTTTGTATTAATGGTGGGACTCTGCTTGTTGCGAGGGTACCCACCAGAATATCCAGGAACCATTCTCCCCATGGCTAGGGTCGATTACAAAACAAGGCACGACAACTGGAGGGCGCAGTATTTCGGTGCCTAAGTTAAGTAGTCCATCATAGCTGTGGTTATCAATCTACCCTTTCGATTCTATAATTTAAAGTTCTACTCTGTACTTTACTAATATTTTTTGTGATAGCCGAATGAAGGTATGCCCACTTCATGGCGTAGGTACTGGCCTTTGCTCATCATGATAAAGGTACTCAGGTTCCAAAAATGTGGCTCTCAACTTGCTTCTTAAATCAAAGCATGGAGGTCACAATTATGTTCGTAGCTTTCTGTTGTTAAAAGTAACATTACTCATGCACCAATTTCCTATGACGAATATCCGAGGGTTAAATCCCGTTTTTTTTTTTTTGTTGTTAAAGTTCCATTTAAGGAGATATATATAGTCGAGCATGATGTAGGAAAATGACTGATATTCTAATGCTAGAATTTGGCGAAAACAGATCTAAGTTTGTTGTTGGGAAAAATCTTAAATATGTTAAGCTTAGTACTATAGGGATATTATTTTCTATTTGGAAATAGCTTATCCTCGACATTTTGTACATTACTTCTGTAATTTAAAGTATTCGAGAATCTTTAAAACAATTATAATAGCCATCATTTCCTTATTATATTAATGTGTGTATGATTAGTCTCTTGTTAACACAATTCTTATTTGGAATTTACCCCAATGGGGATCTTTCAGATGTGGGGTCTCGCATCTCCAAGTCTTTGCGTATTGTAGATTCTGTTTTTTCGATCGGTTGCATCTTCAGAATAGATTGCTTTACTCAGTAATTTCCTTAAATAGATTTCTGTAAAATGCGGGCAAATTTAATAGATTTCCTGAATGGTAATGCTATAGCCATAAAATTCTTTGTTTCACTCTGCGTACAACATATGTAAGATGTGTCATATGTTGATAATGTATCAGCGAAATCATTTATTCTGTTTCCTGTAGTATGATCGTAACATGAATATATCGTTAAGTTTAGGCTAGTCTTGCTCCTTTGATTATGTTCATTCCCATATGCTTCATTATTCTAGTTCTATCCAAGTTCGACTATATATGTGATTCTTTTTTAGGAATTAAAAATTACAGAATGAAATATATATGCTTGTAATAGATCTCTTCGTTCATTGATACATATTCGATTCTACTTAAAGTTTAATTTTAGGAAACATTTCTATAATTAAATCCTACAATCTATTTGTTGAATTCTATGAGGATATCATATATTTTATATTTACATACAGGTTCTAAATCCATAGTAGAGGTTACTAGGAGATGATTCTAGAATGATATGTAAACTAATCGATAGTAAAGTGGACTGTATATTTCATATAACTGAACAACCTTTGTCTAGGTTATTGAATGCATACCAAATTTAAGGATTCCACTATATATATAACCAATTCATCCCACAAAGGTAGAAATAATGAAATTTAGATACAGTAAAAGACTTACAACAATTATACAATCATTAAAACAAATACTAGAAACCATTTCAGTTCAGATTTAACATGCATAGTACATCAGATATAAAATATTTCCAAGAGATAAGTATTATAGTAGCATATTTGAACTAAACTCATGGAAAAACAAAACGAACAAGCACGTTCCTCCCAACCGTAGAACCGAGTAGCCAAGATCACTTACACAGTTCAACCCCTAGCCTGACCATGAGTCCATGAGGGAGAACTTGGAAAACCCTCTTCGGCAATGTCCTATAGTTCAGTAGCCCCCCCTTGCCTCACACTCATTCAGTGTTCATAACAAGGAAAAAAAAATCAATAGTCTCTTTCCTAGCATACTTGGTAGCGACCTGCCTCCTCACATATGCTTATTTATTAATTGCCTAGGTCCTTTTTCCCTCCCTTGGGAATTTTCACAGCTTCCTAAATCCCTGATTTTCAGGGGCTCCCAATGGCCAAATCACTAATTTTCCACTTGTAAAAATCATCATAGGGATAGTTCCAACATGTTCCCCACTCATGGAGTCATGGTCAGCTACTTTTAACATGGTTGTTCTGTCCTCCTGCAATCAATATAAAATATTATGTTTTTAAATAAGTGTCATTGTCAAATAGTTGGTTGGGTCAAATCAGATCTCTGCCCAAGAGTCATAATAATTTATTACAATTAACAAATTCGAAATTCGGAATTGCCATAGATGGAAAAAATTTTCCAAATTCGAATTTACTAAAAATGGAATAAATTTCCAGCAAATTAAATTTTCGAAATATTTTATTTTGGGGGATGTCACATCATTTCCCCCTTCAATAAAACACTGTCCTCGGTGTTCATTCCTTTCTTCGAATACGATTGGATGAGATTTATGCAAATCTCCGTCCAATTCCCAAGTGGCTTCCTCAGTAATAAAGTGCTTTCATTGCACCTTTACCTGAGTGACGGCTCTGTTCCGAAGTGTTATTTCTCTCCAGTCCAGAATGCGTAGGGGTTCCACTTGGAATTCTCCTTTGGGTTCCACCTGTACCAAGTTCCAATCAATCATATGATTAGAGTCGTGAACATACTTTTTCAACAAAGAAACATGAAATACATTATGAATTCTTAGATTGGCTGGCAGTGCATGTTGATATGCTACGGGTCCAATTCGAGCTTGTATCTCGAAGGGCCCACAAAACCTGGGTGCCATCTTGGCACAGTTTCCTAAATTCAATGGGATTTTTCGAGCTTTGACCTTCTAGTACAAATGGTCTCCCGCATGGAACTCTAAGTGTCTTCTTTTCTCATCTGCATAGCTCTTCTACCTGTCCTATGCTTCCTTCAAGTTTTGTTGTACCTTTCTTATCATGTTCTCCATTTCTTGGAGCATCTATGGTCCAACCATGATTCTTTCAGCTGGGTTATCCCAGCTAATTGGAGTCGTACACTTTCTCCCGTACAGTACTTCGAAAGGGCTCAACTTTGTTGAAGTTTGGTACCCATTGCTATATGCAAATTCTACCAAGTGTATATAGTCCTCCCACTCGTTCAGTTTTGTTCTTACATACATGCAGAGCATATACTCTATGATTTGGTTTCTCCTTTCAGTTTGCCCATCCAGTTGTGGATGATAACTCATAATGAAATTCAAATTGGTATTTAGCCCTACAAACAATTCCTTCCAAAAGGCAGATGTGAATTTTACATCTCTATTTGGAATCACCATTTTAGGAATACCATGTAGTCTAAAAATTTCTTTCATGAATATTTCAACAATGTTTGTAGCTTTAAAAGTAGACTTTACAACAATAAAGTGTGCAGGCTTACTGAGTTTATCAATTACAACCATGATAGAATCATTCTGTTTCTGAGTTTTAAGCAAACCTGTTATAAAGTTGAGCGATATATTCTCCAATTTCCATTCTCGTACTGGTAATGACTGTAATAGGCCGGTTGGATGCTGGTGCTCGGCCTTAACCTGCTAACAATCTTGGCACCTAGCCAAGTATTCTATTGTTTCGCCCTACATATTAGGCCAATAAAATAGTTTCCTGAGTGTTGTTATCATTTTCTGGTAACCTGGGTGGCCAGAATATGGTTTCTTATGCACTTCATCCAAGACTGTTAATTTTAACTTTGTTGAATCTAGTATGTAAAGTCTGTTTTTAAATCGTAGTAGTCCCTTCTTGTCGATACTTAGATTTGGTTTATATGGGTTCGCGGAACTGTTTGGAAATTATATCATTATTTTAGTATAGTTTTTTTCATTAATACCTACCGTCCTTATTCTTTGATCCATATCACTTTCTTCCCTGCTGATATTCATCTCAAATAACCCATGGACTCTTCTGCTTAAAGTGTCTGCTACTTTATTTTCCTTGCCCTTGATATATCTGACCTCGAAGTCGAATTCACTCAAGAACGCTAACCACCTTTTTTGTCTTGCATTAAGATCTGGTTGGTTAAACATATATTTCACCCCACTATTGTCCGTTAATAATAGGAATTTTCTGCCCATTATGTAGTGTCACCACATCTTTAAGGCATGTATTACTGCTGCCAATTCTAAGTCATGAGTGACATAATTTCGCTCGTGTTCCTTTAATTTTCGGGACTCATAACAAATAACGTGTCCTTCTTGAGTTAGGAAACCACCTATCCCTTCTTTACTTGCATCAACACATACGGTGAAGTCTTTATTTGGGTCTTCTACTTTCAATATGGGTTCCATTCTCAATAATTCCTTTAGTTTGTTGAAGTTGTCTTGACACTTCTCTGACTAGTTAAACCTGGTTCGTTTCTTTTGTAATGATGTGATAGGGTAGGATATCTTGGAAAACCCTTCTATAAACTTGCGGTAATATCCGGTGATTCCCATGAATGAGCATATATCCACTACATCTTTAGGTACCGACCATTCCATAATGGATTTTGTCTTTTCTGGGTCTACGACAATGCCCTCTCCTGACATTACTTGTCCAAGATATTGTATTTCTTTTTGATGAAAGTCACACTTCTCGGATTTGGCGTACAATTTGTGCTTCCTTAACATTTGCAGAACTATTCTTAAGTGTTCCTCATGTTCCTCCTTCGTCTTTGAATAGACCAAGATATCGTCGATAAATACTACCATGAACTTGTCCAAGTACTCACTGAAAATAATGTTCATTAGGCACACAAAAGTGGTTGGTACGTTAGTGATTCTGAAAGGTATGACTACAAACTCGTAGTGTCCATATCTTGTCCAAAAAGCGGTTTTTTTTATGTCCTCGTCTTTTATCCGAACTTGATGATAACTGGATCGTAAATCCAATTTTTGAAAAGATCTTGGCCCCTCCTACTTGATCGAACATATCATTTATCCTTGGTAAGGGGTATTTATTCTTAATAGTCATTTTGTTTAGTTATCTATAATCGATACATAGTCTTAGAGTATCGTCTTTCTTTTTCACAAAGAGGACTAGTGCCCCCCAAGGTGAGACACTCGGTCTAATATACTCTTTGTCCAGCAATTCCTGTAATTGTATTTTTAGTTCTGTCAATTCTGGTAGACTCATTCGGTATGACCATTTTGAGATGGGGGCTGAACCAAGTAGTAGGTCTATGGAGAAGTCTATTTCCCTTTTGGGGAGGTAATTTTGGTATCTCATCCACAAACATGTCTCTGAAATCACATATAACAACAAAGTCTTCCAACTTTGGCTTATCTTATTTTTCTGCTAGATTCATCACTTGGATGGCATAAACTTGACATCCCTTTCTCATACATTTCTTTAGTTGCATTGCTGAAATTTGCCTGAATGATACTGGTTTTGGTATACCTTGGGCTATCCTGGTAGTGCCAGAATCATCTTTATATCTAACTATCTTTGTATAAAAATTTAATATTTCTTTGTGTCGTTCCAACCAATCCATCCCAATAATCATATCATAAGATCCTAGTGGTAGGATGTTCATATCTCTCCTTATAGTTTGACCATCTAAGTTGAACTCAAAATCTGAAATATCGTCAATTACTTTCCTTTTAGTACATGTCGCTAGTTGCACAAGCGAAGATTTTGTGTGCTTCAGTCTCTTAAGTTTATTTGACTCTACTAAGTTTGGAGTAATATAACTTAATGTTGCTCTGGGGTCAATTAAAGAAAAAAATTGAGTGTCATGGATTTTACCTTCGATTTCTACCACCAAGGACTGGTGGTCATCTTATCGGCCATCAATGGCTACATTTATTCCATGTAGGCTCCTACCCACGTCTCCCACTGTCGAGGCTTCTTGCAGATTATGAACGACAGTTTTGTTTGCTGAAATCAAACATGGACAGTTTATCCTTATATGAGGCTCTCCACATTCCCAACACTTTAATGGCTCGTGGGAGTTTTCCCCAAACTTCTTCATTCCTAGGTTTGTCGGTTTACCATTGCTCAGCATATTTGGGTGGTTGAAGTGAGAATATTTTCTCGAGAAACTTTTTACTGTATTCTGATGAAGAGCTAGTTGGTATCCCTTATTCCGCTGGTTCATTCGATCTTGCTTCTTATCCTTCCAGGCTTTGGGAAACTCCACCCGCTGCTTATACTGATCATAGCACATCCATGCTTTCCTGAATACTTCACTCAAGTATTTGGGGTTGTCAAACTCGAGCCTGTCCCTGTAGGACTATGGTAAGTAGCGTAAGAATCACTGGATTTTTACCTTATCCTCTCGGATGTACGGTACGAACCTTAACAGTTCCATAAATTTATTTATAAGGTCCTCCATCGTCATCTGTCGGAGTCGTAACTCGTCAAATTCTTTTGTCTTCCTTTCATAATAATTTTCAGAAAGGTATTGTTTCTTGAAATACTTCTTAAAGTCATACCATTCCAACTGTTTCTACTCTAAGCCCTTAGCCAATTTTAGATCTTGCCACCAAATACTGACCTTCCCTTTCAGATTGTAGATGGCCATCCTGACATTCATGTTGCTGGAATAGTTATAGATTTGGAAGTACTTTTTGATGTCCAACAACCATGCCTCTACTTCTTCTCTTGTCCTAGACTCTCCATCAAAGATAGCGGGTTTAATATTTTTAAATTCTCCTTCAAGGTGGTCTACTTGTTTTCTTTTTCTGTTCGTTTTAGTTCCATCTTCAACTGGAGGGGTTCCTTCAAACGAACTGTCTCCTTTTTCTGTTTCAGGTTCAGATTTCTTGGAGGCTCTTTCCTAACTTCTTCGTCGTTATTATTGTATTTTGGGATTTTCTTGGTCACTATACTGCACAACAGGACTTCGTTTATCTATTGTTGTTCTTGCTGTGCGTGCTTCAATTTTTCATTCTCGGATTTAAAGATATGTAGTTCAACAATCAGATTCCTCATTGTTTCCAACACTTTTGTGGGTGAGCTTCCATCATTGTTCTGCCTTGTATCCCTGGGGGGTCTTTTCTGTGGATTTTCTTCCATCCTATTTTCTGCATTGCCCTGAGCTGCCATACTTAATCACCAAAACAGAAAAAGCTTTCTGTTTGTAACCAAAAGATTTATCAGTTTTTATATAAAGAAAGATATACACTAAGCACTACAGTGGTCCTATTTAGGCCCAGTGTTGTAACTTTTGCTCTGATACCATATGTAATGAACCTCAAATTTATCAAATAAAAAAAAAAATTTCTTTGGTACATTATTTACCATTTATCTTCATTTAATCAACTTGTATGATGGGTACTTACATTTTGTTTTTTCTTTGCATAACCTTATACCATACTAGCCTAACACTTAGGAGAGGTTCCCATCGAATACAAATATTTATCTAACTCATATGTTACTATATGGTTTTTAATACAATACACATATCTACCTATACACTAGGATTTGAATTTCAGTTCCCTTGTTTAATAGAATCGAGCTATTTGGACTTTTCACATAAGTTTATATCCCCAAGATTTAAATGCTTGTATTCTTACCTAGTTGTGTCAACATCAGAATTCAAATCCTGAATGTAGTACATGACAGAAATGGGTTTAAGGATATTAATGATGGTTTAGGAGTGGTTTCAATGTGTTTTCTTTGATGGCTTCATTTTAGTTATGTTACAACTCGTCTCCACCATAACGAATTGAACCCCGACCAATTCTGCACCATTCTCTGCATAACTAAACTAACTAACCCTCCTCTTCCTGTTGGAGTAACGAAAAGATAACTTCAATGACCAAAGTTTAGCGATAGATCAGTTTCACTAGATGATCATGGATTTACTGTTATTAACTTCACATCCTCAGCATTAAGGGAGAAAGATGTACCTATCAGGAGGAGTTAAGGTTTTGTCCTGAAATTAATTACAGTCTCTTAAACACCATTCCCAATGACACTCCCACCTATTCTTCCCAATCCTGGTGCACGAACTTTTCCCTAGCGCATGGAATGTACCTCCCATGCTGTAAAGAGTGGTAATCGTCCCTCTTAGGTTTTGGTGATCTCTCTTTTGTCCTTGTGAATCCGAAGGAGAGGCTTCTGTATTATTCATTCCTCCACAGGGAAAGGCTTCTGCCTCCGCGGGCAAACTTTGGTGAAGTCGACGACAACATCCGACTACCTGGTAAGTTCTTTTTAAGGGAACTGTCGTATCTCAAGCTCGAAACAGAGTTCACTGTTTGGTTGATACAAAGAAAGACTTTTCTTCCTGTAACCTTTATTGTGAATTTAAAGACCCTCTTTACTTTCGATAGTTATGTTCAGAGTCTACGCATTTCTCCTTTTTATTTTGGTAATGATTGTAGAAGAGGTTTCTCGCTGTATCCGAGAGTCACTATTCTTTACCTCTTTGAACCTAAGGTCATACTTCGCGTCCACTGTTTGTGTCTTGTGGGTTTATTTCCAGTTCATTCCTTTTTGTTTACCCTATGACTAGAAATTGTATTTGGGAGTAACTCAGAGTAGTTCAGAAGAGTTTATCCCTTCATCGTGTAAAGGCTCCAGGAAAATAAAAGGTCAATCTGAATTCTTAACGTATCTATTTCTCCTATGTGACTGATGCATATTATTTGTAGTAAGGTGGTGGTCTACCGGTAGTTTATCTCTTACTAAGTTAGGGTACTTTCCACAAGAACTCCTATTGACTATCTGTATGATCCCATTCCTTATGTTCTTCGTTTTTGTTTGTAGAAGGTTTTTAATAAAATATTTAACTCTTGAATTCTCAATGCTATTTTATATTTTCAAAGTAATTGTTTAATTTTGTGAAAAGGGTTTCTCTGTATTAATGGTGGGACTCTGCTTGTTGCGAGGGTACCCGCCAGAAGCTCCAAGAACCATTCTCCCCTTGGCCAGGGTCGATTACAAAACAAGGCATGACAACTAGAGGGCACGGTGTTTCGGCCCCTAAGTTAAGTAGTCCATCATAGTTGTGGTTATCAATCTACCCTTTCGATTCTATAATTTAAAGTTATACTCTGTACTTTACTAATGTTTTCTATGATGGCCAAATGCAGGTATGCCCACTTCACGGCACAGGTACCAACCTCTACTCATCATGACATAGGTACTTGGGTTCCAAAAAAGTGGCTCTCAACTTGGTTCTTCAATCAAAGCATGGAGGACATGATTCTGTTCATAGCTTTCTGTTGTTAAAAGTAACATTACTCATGCATCGATTTCCTGTGCCGAATATCTGAGGGTTAAATCTCGTTATTTTTTTTCTTTTCTTAAAGTTCCATTTAAGGGGATATATATAGTTGAGCATGATGTAGGAAAATGACTGATATTCTAATGCTAGAATTTGGTGAAACCAGATCTAAGTTTTCTATTGGGAAAACTCTTAAATATGTTAATCTTAGTAATGGAGGGATATTATTTTCTATTTGGAAATAGCTTATCCTCGACGTTTTGTACATTAGTTCTGTAATTTAAAGTATTTAGAAATATTTAAAACAATTATAATAGCTCTCATTTCCTTACTATATTAATGTGTGTATGATTAGTCTCTTGTTAACGCAATTGTTATTTGGAATTTACCCCAATGGGGATCATTCAGAGGCGAGGTCTTGCATCTCCAAGTCTCTGCGTATTGTAGATTTTGGTTTTTCGATCGGTTGCATCTTTAGAATAGATTGCATTACTCTGTAATTTCTTAAAATAGCTTTCTATAAAATGCTAGCAAATTTAATAGATATCCTAAATGGTAATGCTATAGCCATAAAATTCTTTGTTTCTCTCTACACACAACATATGTAAGATGTGTCATATGTTGATAATGTATCAGCGAAATCACTTATTCTCTTTCCTGTAGTATGATCCTAGCATGAATATATCGTTAAGTTTAGGGTAGTATTGCTCCTTTGATTATGTTCATTCCCATATGCTTCATTATTCTAGTTATATCCAAGTTCAACTATATATGTGATTCTATTTTAGGAATTAAAAATTACAGAATGAAATATATATGCTTGTAATAGATATATTCATTCATTGATACATATTCGATTCTACTTAAAGTTTAATTTCAGGAAACATTTCCATAATTAAATCCTACAGTCTATTTGTTGAATTCTATGAGGATATCATATATTTTATATTTACATACAGGTTCTAAATCCATAGTAGAGGTTACTAGGGGATGATTCCAAAATGATATGTAAACTAATTGATAGTAAAGTGGACTGTATATTTCTTATAATCGAACAACCTTTGTCTAGGTTATTGAATGCATACCAACTTTCAGGATTCCGCTATATCAATAACCAATTCATCCCACAGAGGTAGAAATACTGAAATTTACATATAGTAAAAGACTTACAACAATTATACGATCATTAAAACAAATACTAGAAACCATTTTAGTTCAAATTTAACATGCACAGTACATTAGATATAAAATCATTCAGATAGATAACGATTAGAGTAGCATATCTAAACTAAACTCACGGAAAAATAAAGGGAACAACCACGTTCCTCCCAACCATAGAACCGAGTAGCCAAGATCACTTGCACGGTTCACCCCCTAGCCTGACCATGAGTCCATGAGGGAGAACTTGGAAAACCCTCTTCAACAATGTCCTTCAATTCAGTAGCTCCCCCTTGCCTCACACTCATTCAGTGTTCAAAACAGCAAGGAAAAAAAAAATCAATAGTCTCTTTCCCAACATACTTGGCAGCGTCCTGCCTCCTCACATATGCTTATTTATAAATTACCTAGGTCCTTTTTCCCTCCCTTGGGAATTTTCCCAGCTTCCTAAATCTCTGATTTTCAGGCGTTGCCGATGGCCAAATCACTAATTTGCCACTTGTAAAAATCAGCCTAGGGGTAGTTCCAACATGTTCCCCACTCATGGAGTCATGGTCAACTACTTTTAACATGGTTGTTCCATTTGTCCTCCTGCAATCAATATAAAATATTCTATTTTTAAAAAAGTGTCATTGTCAAATAGTTGGTTTGGTCAAATCAGATCTCTACCCAACATTCATAATAATTTATTACAATTAACAAATTTGAAATTCGGAATTTCCATAAATGGCAAAAATTTTCCAAATTCGAATTTACTAAAAACAGAATAAATTTCTGGCAAATTAAATTTTCAAAATATTTTATTTTGGGGGATGTCGCAATAAGATACTTGTAACCTCGTCTCTATACTCATTAGAAATCACAACAACATGTGAATCCTGAATACTAAGTACATAAATAGTCCATATATTTAGCACTTAGAAAACTCAAATAAAAAATACATGTGTAGAGTAGTCCCATAAGAATATGAAAATGATTGTGACTTCAAAATGACTTATTCTCTTCATACATAGAACAATAGGAATATTATCAGCCTATACAATGGGAAAAAGTCCCACATTACATCTAACAAGTATTCTTTTATAAGACAAGAGAGACTCTTTAACTCTTGTGAATGTTCACTTCGTTTTCCCTTTGTTGTCATTCTTCATTTCAAATCTCTTTTAAATTTTCAAAAATAGACATCTGAGAATTAGAAATAGACATGTATAGACATCTTTTCAAATATATGTTTATACTATTAAATTAAACTAGTTGCATTGGATGTCATAGCTAATGACGGGCCTCTATTTTTGTGAGGACCCATCAGAATATCAAACACACTTGTTTCCCATTTTCACCGGCAACCCAATTTCTCTTTTGGATTATGGATTATCCATTATACATGTATAAGTAGACTCTACATAATTCCTATATGATTATACCATTTTAATTTGATGGATGAGTTTACTTCATATAGACTAATTCTTTTTTTGGTGTTTTCTGTAGGTGAGAAATTTTTTAGACTGGAGATTGAAGATTGGATAGGAAAGGTATACGGGTTCCTTTCTTGAGATCCAAAGGAAGAATTCACATAATTAATATTTATTCAGCATGCTAAACTTAGCAAATTTCCATAGTTGAACATCCTCAGCACTTGATGCTCTACAATTGTAACAATAAATATGATACTTGTATACTTAAAGTATTTGAAATTGAAAGATAGAAGTAATGGATCGCACTTGATACTTTCTTATTATTTCCAATCTCATTCTCCGATTATTTGATGAAATTACCATATGTTTATATGTGCTTCTAGAAATTATGCACCAAAGGAAAATATACATATTTACCATTTAGTTATTAAACATGGTATAAACGCCTATGTTCCTTTTCACATTCTACTTTTATTGTATCGATCATAGTAATCAACCACACATATGTAAATCCTTATCTGATTTTCATACTGATTCTAGTATAACATTTATAATATTTAGTGATAGATGCACATCAAATCATACACATAAACACTAATGCAACGACAAAGGAAATATATATATGTGTGTGTTTGTGTGTGTGTGTGTGTGTGTGGAACATGGAAAATAGAAGGAACAACAGACTTCCACTCAACCGTAGAGAGGATCAACCAAATTTACTTGATCTAGACACCCCCAAGCCTGATCATGAATCCATAAGGACGAAAAGAAAAGCCTTCCCATCAACAAGCCTTTGCATTTCTGCAGTTTCCTAATACTTCAATGGTCACACAACAACTCTTGATTTCTCTTCTGTTGAAAACATCTATCCCACAGATTCTTTGTCAGTTCCACATGCTAAGCAACATCTTGCCTCATCACACATGTGTATTTATCAATTTTCCTAGGTCTTAGTATTTTTACCAAAGCTATTTTTCCTCTCAAGAATTTTTGCAACTTGGAAATCCCTGATTTTCAGGGTGTGTCAATCATCCATATTGACTTCTGACACATGTTATTTCATACCCAGGGTTGGCTTCATCTTCTTCCCCACTCATGGATTCATAATCATCTATTTTAAACATGGATGCTCCTTTTGTTCTGTCCTTTATTAGTTAACTAAAAATATTGTCTCTTACATCTGTCCAGTAAATCAGGACACTTAACAAGTCATTGTATTTCACAATAATTAAATTAATATTAGTCAAATTTTCCTACAAATCCTAATTTTGAATTTTCCAATTAAGGAAATTTATTAACATGCCAAATACTTTACTTGAGGGGTATTACGTACTCTCCCCCTTGGATTTAACACCGTCCTTAAAGTTAAATGCTTATTCCATTCTGGTCATCCTTGGAATAGAGTTGGATATGTATTCCTCATGACATCCTCCAACTCCTAAGTAGAGTCTTCAGGACTGAAGTTCTTTCACTGCAGTTTTACCTGAACAATGACCTAGTTCAACAACACTATTTCTTTCTTGTCTAGAATGCACAATGGTTCCACCTGGAACTCGCCTTCTAGTTCTACCTGTAACAAGTTCTAATCAAATACATGAGTAGGGTCATGAACATATATTTTTAACAATGAAATATGAAAAACATTATGAACTTTAAATTTTTTTGGTAGTGTTAGTTGATATGATACTGGGCCAATATGTGCTAGCACTTCAAAAGGTCCAAAAAACCTCGGTGCTAACTTTGAGCACTTTCCAAGCTTCAAAAAACTCTTTCTTTCCTTTAGTCGAAGATAAACATGATCTCCAATATTAAATTCTTTATATATTCGGTTCTAATCTGCGTAGCTATTTTGTCAGTCCTGCACCACTTTTAAATTTTGTTGAGCCTTTTTAACCATTGATTCCATTTCCTGTAACATATTTGGTCTAAACATGATCCTGTCTACTGGATCATCCCAAATAATAGGATTCGTACATTTCCTTTTGTAAAGAATTTCGAATGGACTCATTTTGTCTAATAATTGATAACCGTTATTGTATGTGAATTCTACTAAAGATACCTAGTCATCCCATTTCGTTAGTTTATCCATTACATACATTCTGATCATGTCTTCAATAATTCGGTTAGTATGTTTGGTTTGTCCATCTATCTCCGGATGGTAACTGGTACTAAATTTCAACTATGTTTCAAGACCTGCAAATAATTCCTTCCATAAATTTGAAGTAAGCTTAACATCCCTGTCAGAAATTACATTCTTTGGTATTCCATGTAATCTAAAAATTCGCTTCATAAAAAATTTTGCAACATGAACAAATCTGTAAGTAAACTTTAAAGGTATAAAATGTGCATATTTACTTAAGTTATCCACTACTACCATAATGTTTTTATATTTTTTTTTATTATTTTTTTTATGACTAGGGGAATCAACAATGGCGAGAGTATCGTACTCGCATGACACGGGGTCACATCTTGTCGGCTACCTTATAACCCCTAGGGATAATTGCACAGCCTGCAAGAAAGCCTCTAGATAAATTAAGGTTTGAACTTGTGACCTTCTTAGCAACAAAAACGCTTTAACAACATGTCCACTAGCCACTAGACCAAATCCCTGCGAGTCACTACTACCATAATTTAGTCATGTTGGTTTTGAGTTTTTGGAAAACATTTGATAAAATACATTGATATTACCTCCCATTTCCATTATGGTATAGGGAAAGGTTGTAATAAACCTGCAGGATGTTGATGTTCCTCCTTCACCTATAAACATTCTAAACATTTCACAAGTAATCACCTATATTAGTTTTCATATTAGGCCAATAAAACTATTTTCTTAGTGATGAAATCATTTTCTGATATCGAGGATGGTTTGAATAAGGATTTTTATGGATTTCATTAAAGATTAGTAATTTTGAATCCGTTCAATTTGGAATGTAAATTTTGTTCTTAAATTTTAGAATTCCCTCTTGATCGATTTTGAAATATGTCATGTTAATTTCTTCCCCTCCTCTCATCATTTTTTTCTTCATTTTTACATATTCCTCATTTGTTGTACTTGCAGATTTGATTTTGTCTCTCATATCATTATCAAATTTACTCACAATTATTTCATAAATTCCACCTGCCCTTCTGCTAAGGGTGTCTCCAACTTTACTTTCCTTACCTTTAATATGATTGACTTCAAAGTCAAATTTTCTTAAAATTTTCAGCCACCTTGCTTGTCATGCATTTAATCCTTGTTGATTTAACTCGTACTTTACACCACTATTGTGAGTTAGAATCATAAATTTCCTTCCTATCAAATAATGACGCCATATAGTTAACACATGAATTAGATAAGATAATTGTAAATCATGTGTCACATAGTTGCATATCTGGTCCTTTAATTTTCGGGATCCATAAGCAATCACGTGCCCTTCTTGTGATAAGAATATGCCTAACCCTTCCTTACTAACATCTATACAAACAATAAAATATTCATAAGGGTCGATGAATTTAAGGATTGGTGCATTAGTTAAACGTTCCTTTAGTTGATCAAAACTTTCCTGACACTTTTGTGACCATATGAACTTTGTTCCCTTTTTTCTCTAAATATATAATAGAAAAAGAAATTTTCAAAAAATTCTCAATGAACCTTCTATAATATCCTGTTATACCCATAAACAATCATATCTTTTCTACATTCGTGGGTCTAGGACATTCTACAATTTACTTTATCTTTTTAAGGTCGAGTGTTATTCCATCCTCTGAAATAATGTCCCAAGAATTTTATATTTTTCTCGTAAAAGTGACATTTGCTGAATTTAGCATAAAGTTATTGTTCACGTAATGTTTGTACAGTTTTCTTAAGTTCTCTTCATGTTCTTTTTCCATATTTGAATAAATCAAAATGTCGTCAATACAACTCAAAACAAACTTATCTAGATACTCATCGAATATACTATTCATTAGGCACATAAAAGTGGCATGTGCGTTTGTGAGTCCGAACGGAATTACCACAAATTCATAATTTCCATACCATGTTCGGAAATATTTTTTTACTGATGTCTTCATCTTTAATTTTTATTAGGTGATAACCAGATCTTAAGTTGATCTTAGAAAATATTTTTGCACCTCCCACTTGATCAAATAGATAGTTAATTCTCTGTAAGGGTACTTATTCTTTATTGTCATTTTATTTAACTATCGATAATCAATACATAATTAGAACGTTCCATCCTTTTTCATGACAAATAACACTGGTGCTCCCAAGGTGATAGCTTGGGTCTAATATATCCTTTGTCCAGTAATTCCTGTATTTGTATTTTCAGCTCCGTTAACTCAGGAATACTCATTTTGTATGGTTCTTTTGATACAGGGGAAACTCCTGGTATTAAATCAATAGAAAAATCTAGGTAATTCTTGTATTTCATGAGCAAAGACGTGTTTAAAATTGCATACAATTGACACCCTTTTATTATACATTTTTTGCTGATAACTGTCTTACCAATATCAATTTTCTTAGCCCTTTAACTGTTCTTTTTACCTTGTTTTCATTTTGATAAAATAAAAATAAAAAAATTAGCAGAACCTTTTGTGATTCCAACCAATCCATACCAATAAGAATGTCATATGATCCTAAGGGTAACACATTTAATTTAACCAAAGTATTTTGATCATTTATTCCTATGTCACATTTAGAAATATATTATGACACCTTCCTTTTTGTACTAGTGGCCAATTTTACTAACCAAGGCTTATTGTGTTTTACCAGTTTCATCTTATAGTTCTCTACTAAATATGGGGTTATGGAACTTAAAGTTTCCCCTGGGTCTATTAGGAAAGAGACTTGTTTTTTTTTGTATCTTGCCCTCAATTTCTTCTACAGTGGATTCATGATCAACTTGTCTTCCTTCCAAGGAAACATTAATTTTTTGTATGTAATTTCCCATATCTCCAACTATATTAGCTTCTTGTAAAACATGAACTGTAGCCATACTTGTTGGATTTAAACATGGAGAGTTTCTTCGCAAATGTGGTTCTCCACACTCCCAACATTTCATTTGTTCTCTAGGACAATCTACAATCTTCTTAAATCCCAAATCAACTAGTTTGTTCCCTCTTTGAACTTGTTTTGTGTTAGATAGATGATCATTTCTTTGAAATCCTTTTTCCATTTTTCGGTAAGGAGCTGGTTTGAACCCTTTCTTTCGTTGTTTTAGCTTATCTTGTTTTCTATTCTTCCGTACCTTAGGAGTTTCATATATATGTTTATATTGTTCATAACAAATTCTATCCTTTCGAAGCAATTCATTCAGTGATTTAGGATTATCAAATTCAATTCTGTCTTTATAAGACTATGGTAGATAGCTTAGGAATCTCTAAATTTTGACTTTATTCGCTTCGATATTAGGTACGAATATTAATAGATCTAGGAACTTATTAATTAGATAGTCCATTCACAACTGTCCTAGCCTCAATTCATAAAACTCCTTGGTATTTCTTTCATAATAAACTTCTGACATGTATTGTTTCTTAAAATACTTCTTAAACTCTAACCACTCCATTCTTTTCTCTTTTAAGCCTTTTTCTAATTTCGAATCTTGCCACCAGATTCTAGCCTTCCCTTTTAAGTTATAAATGGCTATTATAACTTTCATACTACTCGAATAATTATAAATCTGAAAGTATTTTTTGATGTCTAGTAACCAAGATTAAGCTTATTCACCTGTTTTTGACTCTCCATCAAATGTAGAGGGTTTTATCTTTTTGAATTCACCTTCCACCTAGTCTAATTGTTTCCTTTTCTTAGAAGAAGGTGTTTGTAATTATTCTTATGGTTGAGTGTTTCTTAAGGATATGTCATTTGATTTAGATTTTCTGCTTGATTTTTCATATGACTGGTTGCTAGTTTCTTTGTTTACTTTACTTCTGATTTCTTTGATTTACTCCTCTTCGCCATATTTTGCAATAATATCTTATTTAGTTGTTGTTCTTCTTCCTATTTCTTATTAATGTTATCATTATATTTATTAAAGGACTTAAGCTCCACTATGAGGCTCCTCATAAGTTCCAACACCTGAGAGGTTGGATTGTTCTCAATTTTTTGTTGAGTATTATCCTATCACATTTACTTCGGGGTTAATTTCTTCTTTGTTCTCTGTCGACATAGGGTTGAGTATTATCCTATCACTTTAAAAGGAAATATTTATCTGGGTCACAAAATAAGCATATATAATTTTGTTTTAGAACTTTGTTTCTTCCCATAAAGTCTAGTGTTGTCAACACAGCATATGTAATATACGTACTCAATCATTACAACCACGTTTGGAGTATATATTTTTAAATCTATTTTAGAGTATTACCAAAATAAATTCTTGTTTTTCATACATAGCTTAGTATCAGATTAATTTTTTTATTCAAGAGGTATGCCATCTATTTTCGACAACGAGGAGATTTTTTTTATAAACAATGCAAAGTGGATTTAATTTCTAAAGCCTTATATAACACATATAAATATTCACGACCTTGGATCCTTAGTCCCAAGTAAGAGAATATCCAATAAGTCCATTGGTCATCGAATTAATTCTAAATCTTATTACTTGGTGCATGAACCTCCTGTAGTGGATTGTGTGTATGTATATATATATATATATATATATATATATATATATATATATATATATATATATATATATATATATATATATATATATATATATACACACATATATATATATATATATATATATAT
>JZKD02S1911316.1:518815-546618 GCA_000966675.3 Picea glauca
TTAAAATAATACATTAATAATGTAAACATTTATTAAGTGATTGTATTTATATTAGTATTAATACATTAAATAATGTATAATTAATGTATTATATTAATACATAATTAATGTATTATATTAAAGACTATTAATATATCAATACATAATTAATGTATTATATTAATATAACGATATATGTAAATAAATGATGTATTAATACATTAATGTATTAGTTTAATGCAATATATAAATTTAACTTATAAATTAAAATATGAATCTACATTAGTATGTAAGGTAAAGTATTAATTAATTGATTGATAGATTAATGATGTAAAGTATTAATTAATTAATACATTGATATATTATTAATTAATACATTATTAATGCATTAATGCATTAAGAAATACATTATTAAATTATTAATACATTAATATATTTATTGAAAATAACCGCGGTTGCATATGTTTGACCATGATCATGGTTTATTATGGTCATGACTATGAATGACATTAATACATTAAATAATTAATAAAGTGATGAAGTGGTACATTAATAATACTTTAATAAAGTAGTAATACATTGAATTTTAATACATTAATAAAGTATTAATACAATAATAATACATTAATATATGCATTTTAAAAGTATTAATACCTTAATAAATACATTATTAAAGTAGTAATATATTAATACCTTAATTGAGAATGAATATGGTTGACTATGGTTGACCATGACCATGGTTTATAAAGGTTGACCACAACGATGGTTAACTTTGGTAGATGTTGGCTGGATTTGGAAAGGAAAGGTTGCTTATGGTTGATCGTGGTTGTCCTTCACCATGGTTGAATGTGCTTGACCATGACCATGGATGGCTATGGTTGGTCGGAGTTTATTATGGTTGACCATGCCCATGGATAAACTTCATTGACCATGTGGATATGATTATAGTGGTCCATCTTGATTATTTTTAACCATAGTTTACTATGGAACTACTACATTGCAATGTTGATCATGTTTTGTTCGACACATTGTGACATTAGGTTTTTTTCGTCACATTCCGACATCAAGAAATGTTCGTGTCATTGCAAAATCAATCTATGTTTTTCACATTGGCACAGTGGGTTGTGTACATCACATTGTGACAATGGGTTGTGTTCATCCCATTGCAACTTTTGGAAATGCCTATCACAATGCAACATCAGGATATGTGCACCACATTGCAATGTGAAGATATATTCATTGCATTGGGATGATAGGCCCATGTTCATCACATTGCTACAACAAGGCTATGTTCGTTAGATTGGGACGTCCATAAATGTCTATCACATTGCAATGTATGCATAGGTTCATTACCTTGCAAGGTTATTATGTTTGGTAGATTGCAACGTTACTATGATCGACATATTGCAACGTTTGGAAATATTTATCACATTTCGACTTCCGTATATTTTTGTCACATTACGACAACCATATACGTTTTTCACATTCTAATGTTACTATGTTTGGTCGATCGCAACGTTACTATGTTCAATAGATTGCGATGTTTGAAAATGTTTCTCGCATTGTGACGTTGACATATGTGTGTCACATTAAAATGTGAAGAAATGTTCACAATATTGTGATGATAGGGTGATGTGTGACACATTGTGACGTCTGTTGATGTTCATCTCATTGCAATGACATGACTATGTTCATCAAATTGCACGACATTAGTAAGTTTGGTAGATTTTAACATTACTATGTTTGTGAGATTGTGACATTAATATGTTCATCGCATTGCAATGTTATATGTGCGTCCCTTATTGTGACATTACTATGTTTGATAGATTGCAACATTACTATGTTTGATACATTGCAACGTTAGGAAATGTTTGTCACTTTGCGATGTTAGGAAATGTTTGTCACAATGCAACGTTAGGAAATGTTTGTCACAATGAGACGTTAGGAAATGTGTGTTTCTCACATTATGATGAAGGGTTTTTGTTTCTCATATTATGGTGTTGGAATAGGTTTGTCACAGTTCGAAAGTGGGTTATGTTCGTGACATTGTGACGTCGGGAAATGTTTCTCTCATTTCAATATTGTTTTATGTTTTTCACATTGGCACACTGGGTTGCATACACCACATTGCGACGATGTGTTGTGTTCGTCCCATTAGAACATTTAGAAATGCCTATCATAATGTGGCATCATGACGTGTGCACCACATTGCAACGTGAAGATATATTTGTCGCTTTGCGATGATATACCTATGTTTGTTACATTGCGATGTCCATTTATGTTTGTCAAATTGTTATAAAAATTCTGTGTTCGTCAAATTACAACCGTAAATGTTCATGAGATTTCAATGTCCCTATATGTTCGTCACATTGCGATATTACTGTGTTTGGTAGATTGCAACGTCACTATGATCGACACATTGCGACGTTTGGAAATGTTTGTCACATTGTGACTTTCATATATGTTCGTCACATTGCGATACCCATATATGTTTGCGACATAGCAAATTTACAATGTTTGATTGATTGCAATGTTACTATGTTCGACATATTGCGATATTTGCAAATGTTTGTCATATTGTGATGTCAGGATCTATCTGTCACATTTCAACCTGAGGAAATGTTTGTCATATTACAATTGGAAAAATACTCAATTTAATTATAATTGTGAATTTCATATAAAAAAAATGTAGTAAGAATCAATTTATCTAATTATCTATGTAGAATATCATCATTGGGGCTTCAAAATAAATCCAAATGCTTATACATCAAATGAAATCAAAATTCTAAGGGGAAACTCCTAATTTGAACTCTATCCATTGTAATCAAATGTAATCAAAATTCTAAGAGGATGAAATGTGGAAATTTCAAAGGATGACCTTAGTTATAGTCACAATTCATTGATAAGATGTTTGCTAAGTTAAATAAGAACATTTTATAAAGGATGTCTGTACACATGAAAACATTTAATAGATGTGAAAAATGTGAGATGGGAAAAAAATGGCTAGTAAAAAAATGAGAGCCACAATATTGTCATTAAGAAAATGTCCTCAAGGTCTTCCACCATAAACCCTAATATCATCATTGGGGCTTCAAAATATATCCAAATTCTTATACATCAAATGCAATCAAAATTATAAGGGGAAACTCCTAAGTTAAATTGTATCCATTATAATCAAATGTAATCAAAATTCTAAGAGAACAAAATCTGGAGCAAAAAGAAAAGATTAATCCTATGACTCCTCTAAGGTTTGAGAGTAGGGATAACAGCAATAATAAATCCAGATAGAGGAGATGGAAAAAAAATAACATTAATAAAAATGTTATTTTTAAGAACATTTTCCTAATTTAAATTTCATTGAACTATGAATTATTATAGTTTCAATATTTTTTCCTAATATGGATTTAGATTTACAAATATCATAGTTAATTAGAAAAATTGTTATTTTTCATTTAAATTCTTATTATAACAAAAAATAATAATAAATTTCACATTTTAATAAATATTGAGATTTATTTACTTTGAAAATTATATATGATTCAATCTTTCACTATATTAAATGTTTATAGAGGGAAAACAATCCAAACATGAAATGAGAAGAGGTAATAAACACAGCTCTTCCCTAAATATGCTTTGATGAAGCCTCACAAGGAAATTCGGTGTAGGAGGAATTTATATCTCTCCTCTAGTCACTATATATCCTTCAAAGTGGGTATTGACCATGAAACTATATATCCTTCAAAGTGGGTATTGACCAGGTTCGGTAATTCTCTCCACATTCCTGTAATCAGCTCAAATTCCCAAAACAAACACGTTCCAATAGTTTTGACATTTCAGCAGAAATCCATCTTCCACAGTCACAGGTCTCTGAGTCCTTATTCCGCTGAAATATTACTGATGCCATAATCAAGTGTAGCTAAGAGTGGGAAATAATGAAGTTTGACGTTTCTCAAATGTTGTATGCCAGACAATCCACGCATGATACTTTTTAAATTTTTCTCCCTCTTTGTCAAGGAATCCACATTACATCACAGGTTGGTTTCTGAATCTGTTATTTTACCGTTCGATAGTTTTACAGTTCATCTTCGCATTCAATGCATTTCCGAATGCATTTCTCATTCATACTGTTTGTTGAGATTGTTGTTTACCAACCCATATGTGGGTCAGTTCAATGTATGTCCTAAATTTTCACAGTTTTCCATAATTATGGTAGGATTTTTAAAGTTTAAAATCATATATTTCACTATGATTATTAAATATTGTTAATTTAGTTTAATTTAACTAAGAGTCCCAGTCTCATTTTCTCTCTCATTATATGATCGTCATAATCTTTCCATGGCGCTATATCCCACTTTATCCACCATGTTCCCTTGCCATCTTCCCCCACGGCCCAGAAAATTCTTCAGCTATAGATCGTTTTGGTAAGAATCTATTCGGAAGAATGGTTGCAGTTGCAGCTCCCATGCCGAGTCCATTCATAACAGGATGATAATTCGTTTTGCAAAGTTGTAGGCAACTGCTAATAGATCATCCATTTTACCCAGGTCGCAGAGGACCGAATTCGGGATCCTCATTAGCAGCATAAAAATGATGATGGTCATCTTCTGGCGGATATGTAGAAAAAAATACTCATCACAGTCTATTCATTTGCAGGCCCCCGCATGGGAAATTCTGCCTTCAGAGATCGGTGCGCTGGGCCTAGCGATCTTGCGTGTCGTGAACGTTCACGACGTGCTGACGAAGATACCCGGCGTAATATTTAACGAGAATGGGCCTAGGGATCCTTGAAATGCTTGAAACGCTTCACTTCACATCCACAGCTTGAAGCGCTTCACTTCACATCCACACGGCCATAAACATCTGCACTTCACATCCACACGGCCATAAACATCTGCACTGGTAAAAATATGACTGTGCATAAAACTTTTTAAAAAAGTAATCACATAAAAGTAAGTCTTTATAAATGAGTGGAAGTTAATTTATCAAAATCTAATCGATTGATTGATTTGAGAAAACGATGAAGAATATGCCAACATCTTCAATTGCCAACTCTAAGATTGAAATTTATGATTAAAATATTGATTAATCCACCAATTCTAATAGGGAGACAATCAACATAATTATTGATTATTTATAGTTTAGGTGCGTTATAAATTCTTTAAAGAATCTATGGGAATTTTTGTACCTTCTCTTCTAACTATACTTAAATGTTTGTAAATCAAACACATTCCTAAGATATATGCCTTATCGTTTGTCTTCTCTGAAATTCATAAACTTGCACACTTTAATTTTGTACGAATGGTTTTTGGGAGTTTTTACTTCGCTTTACATCCACAAAGAAAATTGTTGGTTTTAATAGTATAGAATTTATTTTTAACGAGTTATTTCATTTCTTTTCAAATGTATGTTTCTACTATTAAATGACACTAGTTCCAGTCGATTCCGTAGCTAATGATGGGCCTCTATTTTTGTGAGGACTCATCAGAATATCGAACATACTCGTTTCCCATTTTCGGTGACAACCCGATTTCGTCTCTGGATTCTGGCTTAGCCATTATACAGGTATAAGTAGATACTACATAATTCCTATATGATTATACCTTTTTAATTTGATGGACGAGATTACTTCGTACATACTACTTTGCTGGATGTTTTCTGTAGGTGAGAACAATTTCATAGTGTGGAATGAAGATTGGATAGGAAAGGTATACTAGTTACTTTCTTGAGCTCCAAAGGGAGAAGTGAGAGAATTACTATTTATTTCGCAACTAGCCTTAGCATATTTCCATAGTTGAACATCTTCAAGACTTGATGCTCTACAGTTCTAACAATAAATATGATACTGGTATATATAAAGTATTTGAAATTGAGTAATGGATCGCACTTGATACTTTCTTATTATTTCCAATCTCAATATAAATATAAAGAATATATATATATATATATATATATATATATATATATATATATATATATATATATATATATATATATATATGTGGAACCTTAGAAATAGAAGGAACAACAAATTTCTACCCAGCAGTAGAGAAGATCAACCAAATTTACTTGATCTACTCACTCTCAATTTTGATCATGAATCTATAAAGATTAAAAGAGAAACCTTCCCATAAACAAGCTTTTGTATTTTTGCAGTTTCCTAACACTTCACTTCTCACACAACAACTCTTGAGTTCTCTTATTTTTAAAACATATCTCCTAGATATTCTTCCTAGTTCCACATTCTAAGCAATGTCATGCTTCCCCGCATTTATTAGTTTTCTAGGTCTTTGTATATTTTCCAAAGCTCTTTTTCCTCTTGATAATTTTTGCATCTTGGAATTCCCTAATTTTGATTTTGAGGGTGTGTCAATCATCCAGATTGACTTCCTACACATGTCCTTTCATGCCCAAGGTTGGCTTCATCTTGTTCCCCATTCATGGATTCATAATCAATTCTTTTTAACTTAGTTGTTTTTTCTATCACTTCATTTTTTAATTAAATAAAAATCTTGTCTCTTAGGACACTTGGCAAGTATCTTTCTTGCACAATAATTAAATTACCTACAAATTCTAATTTCAAATTTTCCAATTAAATAAATTTATTAACATGCCAAATAATTTATTTGAAAGGTATTACAAATAATCCATTCAAGGATGCTTTCATGACTCTAAAAAAATATTTAAGCATGCCTTTCTGGTTGAAAAATATATGATCTACTTTCCAACCCACCCTAGATTATACTTTCATAGATTTTATTCGGAAGCTCATAGAATTTATCTAGATGATTTAACAACAATTTCCAAGAAAATAATCTAACACATTCAACACTTACAAATAATATTCAAGAAATATAGGGAGTATGGAATTTTCCTCAATCCTAATAAATCGATTTTGGCGTTGAAAAAAAACTCTTCTTGGGTACATTGTTCCTAAAGATGGAATCTCAATTGAACCTTCGAGGATTGAAGAAATTAAAAATATTCCTCTACCAAAGGACATAAGAGCATTACAATATTTTTTGGAAATATTAATTTCATCAAATCACTTATCCAAAAATTTCTCTAAGATTCTTAAATCAATGAATAACATGTTGAAAAATGACACTTCGTTCAATTGGGATGATTGTACTACAAAGGATTTTGAACTCATTAAAGAAGCAATCATGGTAGTTCATGTTCTTGTTATCCCTGATTTTACCAAAGATTTTATCATTTTCTCTTATACTTCAAATGATTCCATCGTGAGTGTACTTTTTCAAAAGAACGACAAAGGTTATGATCAACCAATTTAATTCATGAGAAAGGTTCTTAGGGACATAGAGTTAAATTACACAATTACCGAAAATCAACCTTATGCCCTTGTTAAATATCTTAAGGATTTTGGAACATATCTCGAGTACAATAAGATCAAATATTTTGTTCCTTATCTCGCAGTCAAAGATGTTTTATATTATCAATACTATCTCGGGTCAAGAGGAAAGTGGGTTTCACAGATACAAGAATATGATATAGAAATAAAATTGACCAAAATAATCAAGGGTCGGGGTCTAACCAAGATGTTGATTGAAAGTAATGAAGGATTTATTGAGATAGGAAGGAGGGGTCAATTAAATGTGGTTTTAAGTGAGCTTGAACATGATGAATGGTACTATGATATTATTTTTTACTTGAAGAATCTTATGTTACCTAATCATCTTGTTGATCATAAAAGAAGGGTTCTAAGAGTCAAAGTTATGAAGTATTATTTGACGCAAGATGAGATTGGATAGAGAAATCTTGATGGACTGATTCTTAGGTATGTCAATAAATATGAAGAAAAGAAATTGGTCAAGGAGTAACATTTAGGATGTTGTAGAGATCACTTTGCTTCTCATACCACCATGCATAAGACTTTGAGATAAGAATCCTATTGGCCTACCTTATCTGTTAACAAACATCGATATGTTAGATCTTGTCAACCTTTCCAGTTTTTCTTAGGAAAACAATGATTACCTTCTTTTCCATTTAAGCCAGTGGTTGTTGAAGCACCTTTCCAGCAATGAGGCATATATTTTATTGGTGAGTTCAAGTAAAATTCTAGTAATGGGTACCGGTGGGTTTTAACTACCATAGATTATTTCTCCCAGTGGGTTGAGGGTATCCCAAGAAAAAAAGGGAAAAAAGGAAGTGGTGATGAATTTCCTTGAAGAAAGAATAATCACTAGTTTTGTTGTTCCTTCCAAGACCACCATAGATAACGCCAAAGATTTAAGTTCTATCACGTGAAACAAAGTATGTTTCAAGTATGGGATTGTCTTATCACACTCTTCAAACTATTATTGCCAAGGTAATGGAATTGCAGAGTCCAACAAAAAAAACATCATGAATATTGTAAAGAAAATTTCTAGAGATAACAAGAAGAGTTGGGATAGTAAGATTAAATATTTAGTACGGGCAAGTCACATGATCACTAAGAAAACACCCTTTTAATTAGTGTATGGGATGGAAGAAATTTTTTCTATCAATGTCCATATTCCATTCTTAAAGTTAGCATGGAATTTTACTATAGATAAACAAGAATTACAAGGGATGATTGATCATCTTGTTGAAATGGAGGAGTCTAGAAGAATTGGTTTTGATCAAATGGGAAAAAACAAAGACAAGATCAAGGAAAATTTTGATCATAAAACGATACAGAGATATTTTTGAGAAGGAGACCTTGTCTTGATGTGGGACAAGAGAAGGGAGAAAGCTGGGATGCATCAAAGGTTTTATAGTTTGTGGCTTTTTCCTTACCAAATCAAGGAGATATCTGGAATTAATTATTTTTACCTAGGCACTACTAAGTGGAGGAGGAACTCATTACCAATAAATGGACCTCTCCTCGAGCCCTATTTCTCTAATGGGACGTCAATTATATGAGCTTTGGGCCCTAGGTAAGTAGGTAGGTAATTTTCATTCTCCATTGTACTTGTATCAAAGTTGCATGTGCATGTCATGGTAGCATAATTGTATTTTCTTGGATTTTCATAGATATGATTGATTTACATATTTATTTCCTTGCATATATTCATATTGTTATGTTACATTCATATGATTACATACTCATATTGATATGTTGGAATATAAATATCAGAAAATTTACTTTTCAAGTTTTTCTCTTGTTAACATTTTTTTTCATATGAAAACGGGGTGGGTTACACCACCCTATGATGATATAATGTTTGTTTAAGTATGTGTAGGCACATGTTATACCAAGATATTGATTAGGATCTCATGCACTTTATGGAGAGAACATGTCCCCATGTAGGAGCCAGATGTTACTCCCCCAACCTAGGGGTAACTAAGGAGATGATGTCTCGAGGACCGTAGGTAGTAGACATGGAGTGTTGAGATCCATATTGACAACAGATCCCACATTCATAAAAAAGGCCCCCTCCTCTCCACCACATATCACTGCTCATCATCAACAACATAGTAATGTCCACCACACCAGCTTGGTTCAAACAAGACAATAGGTTTTTCTTCATGAGGTAACAAGTCCAATATTACAGTGAGTGTCACATTAATATTTAAGGAATTTACACATGTTGCAAACAATTCTTTCTTGATTATAGAACATTTTCTTGGAAATTTTATCTTTTTCCTTATCTCACCTTGATGGTTTTCATGTTTTCCTAGTAAGTTGGCCACCCTCCAGATAAGGGTTTCTAGTGAGGCATCTCCTTAAAGGGTCATCATACCATTCCAACTCATACTTTCCACTTTCCACATTGCTTCCCCTTCATTTCCTCATACTTTGGGTTTTTGGGGTTATTCACCACAAGAAGGGTTTGTACCTCATTTCATGGAAATAAGGGGATGAAATCGTAGAGGTGTTGAAACTAGCACTATAAAAATAAAAATCCATATTACATCCTTCTACATGCTTTCGATAAGGTCCTAAATAAAGGATTTTTAAAGTAAAATAAATCGAAAGTGTCCTAGTTGAAGTGGGAGTGTATTGCAGTGTTATTTTATATCCATTGCATATAACACCTAAAGTTTTTTAAATTCAAGTGGTATTGCAATGCCCTTTTATTTCAATTTTCACATAACACTCAATGTTCAGATTTAAAAAAAAAAAAATGGAAAGTTAAGGGATTGGAAAAATATTGCATTGCAAAAGAGGGGATCCAACACACCCTCAACAAAGGCACCCATAAATGAGACAATATGAGTCCTTGATATGTCAATAACCCCATTGCCAAGAGTATTTCCCGAGTCCACCTCATGCTCATTACATGATCTAGAGAGGGTATTGTTGGGAAACATTCCTTGACTTGGGGATTATCCTACCCAATAGGGCACCATGACACCTCTAACATACCTAAAGTTTGAAAAGTTTATAAGGTTTTTGAGAATTTGTTTAATTTGAAAAGGCGGGATTTTATTCACTTTATTTGGTTGTTATTTTATTAAATGTGGCTTACATGGCATGATTCATATGAATTTTGGACCCTTGGAGGGAATATTTTCTTGTCTTTGTAGGACCTTGCCTAGTGAAAGTCATTCATGAAGGAACTAAACCACTTGGACCTTCATAGGGGAATGAAATCCCATTTGATGGATGTTGTAAACCACACATTGGAGGCCTAGGTTGATGCGATTTGCACCTTGGATGATGTATCTAACATATAAATGAGTCCTCACACCATGAAGAACAGGTGACATCACCCTCCTATGCCCAAACATTCCCCCTTTGCAACATGATGTCACACTTTTGAGGGGTCCTTTGACATGTTTAGTGCACTTGGTGGTGTTTTGGACTTGTACCCCCACTCTTTTGCTTGATTTGGGTATGATGGGGCACCTTTGTAGCATGACGTCCTAGCCTAGGGAGGAATATTTTAACATGTTCCACCTTGGAGAGAAGCTTTGTTTTCTTGCATGCTAATATTTTGTTATTTTCATCATTTTGTACCCTATATGGGAAAAAAGACCAAATCTACTAGCTAATTAAGCATTATAACTCTACTTTTGACCTAAACATAAGGTTTTGGTTGTAAATGTAGAAAAATTAGAGTTGGGTTTCATCTATAAATTGAGGCAAGTCATTTTTTTCATTTTGGAGGACTCATTACCTGGAGAGAAATTCCACTCTCTTGAAAATTTTGGCCTCTCCTTTTTCTAGCACAGTGGATGCAAAGACTTGTTTTTGGAGCATTTAAAGGATAACGATTTTCTCTTGATCATGTTTCCTAGAAAATCATTGGATAATATTTGCTAGTAAGGGTTTCTTGCATGCTTTATCTTGGATTTGGCGAGTAATTTATGCAATCTATTATCGTGTTTGTTTGAATTCAAGGAAATATTTTAAACCCTAAGAGGAGTAAAAGGGGTTACACCCTCCACCAAATTTTATTCTCCTTTTCTATCAAAAGACTAAAAGTTTTTACAAAAAGAGTAAAAGGGTTTACACCCTTGTTGCAAGGATGGCTAGGGTCCATTTCCTCTATGGAGTAAGAGGGTTTACACCCCTAGAAGATTTTCAAGCTCTCGTTCATGTTGATTTCTAGGCTAAACAATTTGGAAAGAGATAGATTTCTTGGGTTTTTATAAGGGTTTATGATGCAGAAGCATCACTCCACCTCAACAACGCGCCATAAATACAGTGCATCAACTCACTTGGAGGCACGAATTCCAAGGGAAGAAAGGTGCCAACCCTCTCATTTTGAACCTGAATTAAGATTTTTAATGCAACTTAAAAGTAAATTAAGTTTGAAGGATCAAGAAAATTCGAACCAATGTCTTTGTACAAGTGTGTTCTTGTAATGTGTAGTGTCACCTTAAATGGCTGACAATTGGGTATATTTAGGACTAATTTGGACAAGATGTCCATTTATTGTAATTTAATGAAGTAGATGGAGGAAGGCGCGAGAACCCCCTCCTTTGTTAAAGATCATCGTATCAAAAGTTATTTATTTAGCTACGAAGGAGAGAGTTAGTTGTGGAGAGGGCATTAGGGAGCTCAAGAGAGTAGAGCAGAAAGATATGAGACTTTGTTGCAATCCATCCTTGTACACAGTGTAAACAACATTAAGATATTGATACAAAGAGTCGTTTTTCCTGCATATGAGTTTATGTGTGTATCCTATGAATGAATGAATATTTGTTTATGAATGTGTTTAATATGTTTTAATATGAATGCTTTGAGTATGAGCATTTTTTCCTTGGTAGGAATTAGATAGAAATTCTCTATCTGTGGTCTTCTAAGTGTTTTGGGATATTAGGGTTATGAAAGGAGTGAAAACCAGAGTTAGTGAAAAACTATATGAAGCCAGTGCAAGGAGTGCACTTGAACTATTTTTCGAGTTCAAGTAAGAGTGTCCTAGGTGGGCACACCATAACAAGTTTAAAGCTCATAAGGGAAGACATATCAGATTTGTTGAACACTCTCAGGAGCCACAGAAGGAGTGTGAGGGCATAGTCTTTTTAGACTCATTTCTTAGGAAGAGGAAGAAACAAAGGGACTGGACCCTTTGAAGTCCAAGTTGTTTTGATCTCAACGGAGAAGTAGTGCAGTTGTGCACAGAAAACCCATGCAAGGCGTGTATTGGGCCAACACTTATTCAAGTGTTGAGAAATACTCAAGGGTAAAGCTAGTGCAAGGAGTGCATTGAGGGTTGTTAGAAAAGTCCATAATCTTAGGAAGAAGAGCGAAGAAGTTTGAGGAGAAAACAAAAAATCATTGAAGAAACAAAGGAAAGAATCCCTTAGGAATATGAGTAATTTCAATCTCAGGAGAGAAAGTTCAAGTCTACACAGAGTTTGGTGTAGGGAGTGCACAAAAGAAGCACCCAACCAAGTTTTGGTCAAGTCTATGAAGGCAGGAACGAGAAGTGTTCTAGAAAAATAAATAAATTTTGAGCATAGAGCTCAGGAGAACGGACGTTGAGTTGCAAGGAGGGCAGAACAATTCAATGAGGGATAAGACGGCCAAGTCCCTTCAAAAACCTTAGAAGAGTTTGAAATCTTAGGAGGTACAATGCATGTTGAGGAGTCATGCTTTCCAAAGATAGATCAAAGGACGAGCCTTTAAAAAAGTTCAAGAAATATTTTATTTAGAAGGAAATCATAGAAGACATGAGAAGGAGCTACAATAGTTGTTAGATCGACCGTAGGAATAGATCTAGATCGTCAGAATTCAGTCCAGACAGGAGGAGGAACACTCACAAAGGGATAAAATATCCTACCCATTGGATTTGAGTGAAAGGACTTCCATTCATCAAATCCAGGTGAGTAGATCGTGTTTTAATCCTGGAAGTCCTTCAAACTTCACAAATTCAGAGGTTTTTCATATTTAGGTGTAGAGGAGACGAGTCTCCTGAAGTTTGGAATTAATCGCAATCATCCATCAATTGGGACGCATGTCAGTGGATCCTAAAGTCTAGAGGTATAGCACTCCATATGAATCAGAGTGTAGATGATAAGGGAGGCAAGTTCTCTGAAGCTATGAAGAGCATAGTACATGTTGATCATTGGAATTTTGGCCACATGTCAACAGATTAGAGATATTCGGAAATTAGTTAGTTCAAGAGGGAGGAGGTGTAAAGTGTCTAGAGTTGAAGACTCTCGAAGCTCTAAAGGCTGGAGTAATTCTTGACCATTGGCTTCAGGGCCATATGTCATTAGATTGACAATAGTTCAGAAGACAAACACTACAAAAGATCCTTGGTGAAAGTTACTCTTGGTTAGAAACTCCCAACGGCCCGAAGACTAGAGTAGATCCAAGACGTTCGTTAGGAGAGGCCACATGGTACAATATTGGAAGAGTTCCAAAGAACTGACATGCTAGAGGAGTCATGAGGATTTGAGTTGCGAGCTCCCAAAGTCTCGGGAGTTAGATTTAATTTGGAAATTCGATTAGCTAGAACACGCATCAGTGGATCATGCAGTCTGGAAGAACACTAGTACCAGATATTATAAGTGTGGTGTGTTCAACCCACCTGAAGCCGAAAGGTTGAAGCCAATCCTGTTCGTTGGTTGGAGAAGACATGTGGAGCCGAGATATGAACTCCACTGGTTCGGAGTTCAGGAGGAAACAAGGCGTATCTCTGAAAGAACTTCCAAAGGCCGATGAACCAAGGTACAAAGTCTTGAAGACCAGAGGTCATCAAAACTGTTCATTTGTGGGGACAAGTGGAGCATAGATTGTGCCTCTAAGTCACTTCACAGATTTGATACTCTATAGGTTTGTATGTGTCAATAGTCGGGAACTCCTTCAGCCTAGATTCCTATAGATAATATCAGGAATTAGTTTACTCAGGATCGTGAACTGTTGGATCCATGAATCCTCTAGAAGATCAGAGTTCACATGTTCGGGGAGCAACGATAGCTAAGCATTGAAAGACCTAAATCCTGGAGTCATGAAGTAGCTATAGAACACTAATCGAGTGTTGAACAAGAGTCATTTGATCTGATTCTGAGTTCGAAACTTCGTGGATATAAGGTGTTGGAGCGGGCGACGTCACCAAAAAGATAATTTCAGAGGTCATTTCCCATCGTGGATTTGAGAAGGGGTTGTGAGTCTTCGATTGGTGATATAGTTCGGTGCTCCTCTATTTCGACATTTGGGAGGAAGAATGTGTATCCTGGTGGAAATTTCTAGATCCTGGATCTCTGAAGTCCCAAATTTTTTGGGAACAAGAAAATTATCTCATGGTTTTGGCCCATGATCCCTTGTGGGACTTCGCTGGTGCATTAGGGTCCCAAAATAGCGCCTTATGTTTGACATCTAGTTTTGAACCATGGTAACATGTCGTTCCCTCTGGAAGTGAAAGGGGATAGAGGATGAATTTGAGTTTTAAAGTTGAAGGGGATCAAGAAAATATCCCACAGTTTTTATATTTGGACCTGTACATGGAAGACAAAGGATCTATGTTTGATTCTTGGGGCTCAAAAGGAGCCCGAGATATGATCCAGCTCTAAAATTTGAGTAATTGTATACCGGGAGGTCGCGTGGGCCCCAGGTGAGGGTGGGGGGTTTGCATCAAGTGGTATCAAAGATTAGTTTTGTTTGTAGATATCAAGCAAAGGAGAAAGAAGCAGAGTTATCATATCTCCGTGGGAAGACTGTTTGCACGTGTGCAATAGACAATGGACAACCAGGTAGGATGGAAGAAAAGAACTAGTTGCATTCCTGAAGTAGAAGAAATCCAGTTGTGCTCTCAGTTGTAGAGCAGGAGAAGAAGACAACCAGGTTGGATGAAGAGAAGAACTAGTTTCATTCTTAAGGAAGAGAAGGAAATGGCTACTAAAGTCCATAAGAAAAAATATCAAGGAGGTCACCAACAGGTGATCAAAGAACATATTGTTAAAGAGCTCTAGGAGATCAGAGTAGAGATTTATATGTTGGCATTGAAGATACATCAAGAAGCACACAAAATCTGGATTTATGAGTGGTCCTTGAAGAAAAACGTGAAGTGGCCTGTCCAATAGTTGGTTTCCCATAGGCAGTGAAAGATATTGACGTGATGGTTGAGGCATCATGAAAACCTTAATGACACAAAGGAGAGAGTGGTTTACATTTGTGAACCAGATATTGGAGAAACCCTCAATAATGAGGAAGAGAGATCAGTTGAAGATATCATAGACAACCAAGAGGGAAGAGATGAAAATTAAGATTTCCAGGAGCACAATGAGAAGAGATCAGTTGGACACCTCATAGACTTCTAGGAGGGAAAGAGTGAAACATCAGGTTGTTATGTGGGCAAGGAGAGTGAGGTGATATTGTTTGAGATTCTCATGAAATTGAAGGTGAGTTTGGATCAACTAGAAACACTGACAGAGGAGGAGGATCAGAAATGTATTCTGATGGTTGGGGAAATTGGGATATTCCTGCCAAGTATCCTAGTAGAGGCCAATCTGTGTAGTGCATGAGAGGAGGTGATGCAACAAGCATCTGAGAAAGAGGCCATGGGGAAAAATATTTTTAAAATTAATAATGTGTGTTGCAAGTGCAATAGAAGAGGGAAAGCTAGCAACAAATATTGTCATAGAGAAAGAGGATATTGAGCAGACATTGAAATCTTCTCAAGAGAGGAGAAAAGAAGATCATTTAGTGGAAATTCTCATAAATTTTAGAAAGGGATATGAACAGGGGGTGATTGCAGAATTGGAACCTACAACAGAGGAGAGAGCATCAGAGAGCATGCATTTTTCTGATCTGTATGAAGATCTAGAAGCCTTGGAGAAAAGGATAATAGTTCAAAGTCATAACGTCCAATAGGTTATGTTGGAGTTGGATGAAGAAGATAATTTGCAACAAAGAAGGTTGTAGGAGAAGAAGATCCATCTAGTGGATCAACTTGACAATGAGATTGAAAAAATAAGAAGGATGATGTTGGAATCAATAGAGGAGGAAACCAATAGAAAGGGGACACTGATCAAAGGAGATTTTATTGTAACAACATGAAAACAACAACAACATCAACAACAAGGTAAAGGAGTAGTTGGACATATCCAAAGTGGAACATTCCTGTAGGATATCCATGGAAGTAGCAAAGAATCCATGAGCAAGAGATATTGATTTGGTCAGCATGGCAGTATGATGCAGGATCATCGCTCTAGCTTAGTAGTGCACCAAAAAGAGAATGCATCATTTCACTTGGAGGAACAAATTCCAAGGGAAGAGAGGCACAAACCCTCTCACTTTGAACTTGAATTAAAATGTTTAATGCAACTTAAATGTAAATTAAGTTTAAAGGCTTGAGAAAAGTCAATCTGCTATCTTTGTATAGGATCATTCTTGTAATGTGTAGTGTCACCTTAAATGGTTCATAGTTGGGTAGATTTAGGACTGATTTGGACAAGATGTACATTTATTGTAATTTAATGAGGTAGATGGAGGAAGGTGCAAGAAGCCCCTCCTTTGTATAAGATCATTGTATCGAAAGTTAGTCAGTTAGCTGCGAAAGAGAGAGTTAGTTGTGGAGAGAGCATTAAGGAGCTCAAGAGAGGAGGGGAGAAAGAGATGAAACTTTGTTGCAATCCAACCTTGTACACAATGTAAATGACATTCAGATAATAATACAAAGATTAGTTTTTCCTACATACAAGTTTCTATGTGTATCCTGTGAATGAATGAATATTTGTTTATGAATGTGCTTACTGTGTTTTTATATAAATGATATGAGTATCAACAATTTTCCCATTGTAAGAATTAGATGGAAATTTTTTATATGTGGTTTTTTGTGTGTTCTGGGATCTTAGGGTTATGTAAGGAGAGCACACTAGAGTTAGTGAAAAAATATGGGAAGCCAGTGCAAGGAGTTCGCTTGAACTCATTTTCGAGTTCAAAGAAGAGCATGTCAGGTGGGAACACAAGAGCAAGCTTAAATATCAAAAGGGAAGACATATCGGAGTTGTTTAACACTCTGAGGAGCCATGTAAGGACTACGAGGACAGAGTCTTTTTAGGCTCGTTTGTTAGGAAGAGGAAGAAACAAAGGGACTGAACCCTTTGAAGTCCAAACTATTTTGAGCTCAAAGGAGAAGTAGTGAAAGTGTTCACATAAGGCCTGTGCAAGGCGTGCATCAGGCCAAAAATTATTCAAGTGTTGAGAAATCCTCAAGGGTAAAGCTAGTGCAAGGAGTGCACTGAGGACCATTAAAAAATTCCATAAGCTGAGGAGAAAAATCGAATAAGTTCTAGGAGAACACAATAAATCGTTGAACAAAAAAGGGTAGAAACACTTAGGAGTCTGAGTAATTTCAATCTTAGGAGAGATAGTTCAAGTGTACAAAAATTCTGGTGCAAGGAGTGCATATAAGCAACACCCAACCAAGTGTTGGTCAAGTCTATGAAGGCAAGCACAAGAAGTGTGACATAAATATAAATAAATTTTGAGTATAGAGCTCAGGAGAATGAACGTTGAGCTACCAGGAGGGAAAAACAATTTGGTGAAGGAGAAAATTGCCAAGTCCCTTCAAAAACCATGGAAGAGTTTGAAATCTCAGGAGGTACAATGTAGGTTGAGGAGTCAGGCTTGTCAAAGAGAGATCAAAGGTTGAGCCTTTGAAACATTTTGAGAAATATTTTATTCAGAAGGAAAACATAACATACAAGAGGAGGAGCTACAAGAGTCATTAGATTAGTCACAAGAACATATATGGACCATCAAAATTCATTCCAGATAGGAGGAGGAGTTCTCACTAAGGGAAAATAGATCCTAGCCATCAGATATGAGTGTAAGGATCACTAATCGTTAGATCCACGTGAGTATCTCTTGTTTTAATCCTTGAAGTCCTTCAGAATTTTCAAATTCAAAGGTGTTTTGTATTTAGGCGCAGAGGAGATGAGTCTCTTGAAGTCTCGAATTCTGGAATCAAAATCGGGATCCTCCATTAGTTGGGACACATGTCAGTGGATCTTGAAGTCTAGAGGTATAACACTCTGGAGGAATCAGGGTGTATATGCTAAGAGGGGGCAAGTTCTTTGAAGCTCCAAAGAGTGGATTACTTCTTGACCAATGGTATTTTGGCCACGTGTCAGTAGATCAGAGATATTCGGAAATCTGATAGTTCAAAAGGGAGGAGGTGAAAAGTGTCCATATTTGAATACTCCCGAAACTCTGAAGGCTAGAGTGGATCCTGACCATTGGTGTTAGGGCCACGTGTTAGTAGATTGATAGTAGTTCAAAAGACCGACAATCCTAAGGATCATTGGTGAAATTTACTTTGGGTCAAAAAATCCAGAAGGCCTGGAGGTCAGACTAGATCCAATCTGTTCATTGGGAGAGACCATGTAGTAGAATATTGGAAGAGGTTCGGACAACCAGTAGTCTAGAGGAATCATGCAGATTTCATTCGAGAGATCTCGAAGTCTCGGGATCTGAAGTTAATATGGAGCATTGAATAGGTGGAACATGTGTTAGTGGATCATGAAGTCCGAGAGACCACTAGTCTAGGAGATTAGAAGTTGGGTGTGTTCAAACCAATTGAATCTCGAAGGCCAAATCTAATCCTATCCGTTGGTTGGAGAGGACATGTGGAGCCTATATTTGAACTCTGTTGGTTCATAGTTCGAGAGTAAATAATGTTGTGGCTGAAAGAAATACCGAAGTCTTAAGAAATAGAGTACATCTCGACCATTTATTGGGCGAAGAAACATTGTAGGATATCTCGTAGTCTGAAGGTCCGGTACTATAGAAGGAAACAAGGTGTGTGGATGGAAAATTTCACGAAGACCCGAAGGCTGGAGGTCATCGCAACCGTCAATTTTTTGGGACACATGGACCGTAGATCATGCCTCGAAGTCAGTTTGGAGATTTGGTACTTCACAGGTTTGTATGTGTCAGGAGTTGGAAACATTCGAAGCCTAGACTCTCATACATAATCTCCGCCATCAGTTTACTGAGGATCATGAACCGTTGGATCCCCGAATGGTCCAGAAGTTTGGAGTTCCCATGTTTGGGGAGAAATGGTAGATAAGCATTGAAAGGCTCGAATCTTGAATCCATAAAGAAGGTATAGACCATCGATCAGGTGTGGAATGGGAGCCGCCCGATCTGATTCGAGGTTCGACACTTTGTTGATGTAAGGTCTTGGAGTGGACAAAGTCATCGAAGAGAGAATTTCTAAGGTCATTTCCCATCATGGATTCGAGTGAGGATTATGACTTGTCAATTGGTGATATAGTTTGGCTCTTTGCCATTTTGGCATTCAGGAGGAATGTCGTGCAGTCTAGTGGAAACTCCGAGAGCCCATAGCTCTGAAGTCCTAAATTTTTCATGAACAAGAAAATTAGCCCACGGTTTTGGCCCACAGTCCCTTGTGGGACTTCATTGGTGCATTGGGGTCCTAAAATAGCACGCTGTGTTTGGCACCTGGTTTTGAACCATGGTGACATGTCATTCCTGTCATAAGTGAAAGGGGATATAGCCTAAATTTGAGTTTTAAAGGTGAATGGGCTCAAGAAAAAATCCTGTAGGTTTTATATTTGGACCTACACATGAAAGACAAAGGACCTATGTTTGATTTTGGGGGCTCAATAGGAGCCTGAGAGCTGATCTAGCTTCGAAATTTGGACCATCCTAGATCAGTAGGTCGCGCGGGCCCTAGTTGAGGGTGGGGGGTCTGCATCAGTCTAACTCTCAAGAATCATCCTCTATTATTTTTTTGTTAACCTATTTTTCAATAAAGAGACTCCATTCACCCAATAACAAGGCACTAGTCACATTGGAGAACCTAAATCATTGCATTGATAAACGTGAAAATTGAGGGATTGAAATTAATAAAGTTTGGATTGGATTCTACATGCTCCTCAATATTCTCTTGGCTAAGGGAATCTTGTTTTCCTGAGTGCTTATTAATGTTGTAATATATTTATAGTTACAACCGTTAGGGCTGCAATAAACTCATCTTTACATTCTCTCATATTAACTAATTCACAGTGGAATTTGATGACCTAATAGTGCAATTCAATCTACTTGTTGAGAGCTATATTTTGGCATCATTATTTGTTGATTTTGATGGTGGATTCTTTTCATTTTAGGAAATTTTTTCTATAACCATATAAGTCTGAATATAAGTTGATGATAGCTTATCTTTAATTGCCTATCTAACCACTAGAACTAGTCCTAAAGTATTGCTAAATCATTCACTATTTTAGTGAAATTAATTAGTGATCATATTGTTGATTTCTAGTGGTTAATTTTGCAGTTGTTATTACTATTTCATTGTTGGTTTGACATTTATGGCCTGCATATTTTTGGGATAGAAAGGCTTATCACTATTCTCTCTAGTGTTCTTGGAGCTATTTCATGATAATATGTATTGGCAATTTTGGGACTAACATTGTTTTGCACGTAAACTTGAATTTGAAACTTTCTTTCAAGATCAAAGACTATTTCTAAAGCTCCTAGAACTCCTCATTTTTTGATGAGCATAGGGATCCATGCAAACCCTTATCCTTTGTCCATTGGGTCCCTTAAGGTAATTCGAGAATCCCCCCTTGTGGTGATTCATCTCTTGACTAAAGAGAGGGGAGTGTTCATATAAGGTGACAATAGGTAGATAGTCCTAGTTGTATCACACTAGTGACACTTACGGTTGGGGTTTCCCAAGTAACAGTTTTTGTGATAACATGACCTACAAGGAATCACTTGCATTTTTTTTACTAATGTTTTAGTTTCATATCGTTTTACACGATCTCATGAGTTATACACTAACCATAATCTGACACTAATATTTATCCTTCTTCAAACACTTTTTTAGAGGTATCAAAACCCAAGTTAGAAGAATACTTACACATGTCTCTTTCTTATGAAATGAAAATATCATTGTCCTCATTTTTCTAGACATATTGAGATGATTTTACTAATGGGTATTACTAACCCTTACTTGGTTCTAATTCAAGTTCCCCATGTTCAAATATTGGGAATATTTCACCTAAAAAATTTATAATGGTAACAATTCTTTATCAACTAAGGTTGCATCATTATATTCCCGTTTAGTATAGGATATTTCTATCACCCTCAAAAATGAAGTGAAGAAACAAATATGGGCTTCCCCTCATGTTTTTCAGCTACACTTCTATATTTCCTTACCCAAATATGACAACCAAATGTAAGATACCTTTTGGAGTCACCGATATATAGAATTAATGCATATTTTAAAGTTTTCTTGGGAATTACTAAACATTAGGGTCTTCAACTTGTTGAATTCTAGTTAAATGGTGTGGCCTTAGTGTGGTGGTAGTCTCAATTTAAAGGTAATTAAACAAACAAAACCAATTTGACTTTTTGATGCATCAACAGTTTGGTTACCTTCTACCAAATGTTTTAACTGAATTTTCATCCTCCTCGATACTTGTAGGATTTGATATGCCAATGGTTACAACATTGCTAATATCTACTCCAAAGTGTATAAGTATATTAAAGTCTTCAAAAAACTATAGATCAAATATTCTAAAGAGGTTCTTATTCCTAAGTTTAATTCCAATTTATTAGTTATGTTTGACTATGAACCAATTTGACTTTTTGATGCATCAATAGTTTGGTTACCTTCTACCAAATGTTTTAAAGGAATTTTCATCCTCCTCGATACTTGTAGGATTTGATATGCCAATGGTTACAACATTGCTAATATCTACTCCAAAGTGTATAAGTATATTAAAGTCTTCAAAAAAATATAGATCAAATATTCTAAAGAGGTGCTTATTCTTAAGTTTAATTCCAATTTATTAGTTATGTTTGACTATGAACTCACCTTGTTTGAGAGTAGCACCGTCAACTAGATATTTATACATGCTCTAGATATGCATTGTAACATTGAGAACAATGTCCATTTCCCTTCTGTTCGTAACGATAAAACTAACCCTAACCCTAACCTACCACCTCACCAAATTTTCCTTCCCAAATCTACATCTATAGGTCTATTATCATCTCACCCTAATCATTAGTTTCATTTCCATAAAATGAAATTTCATTCTATTGTATATTGTTGAGTTTTGAAAAATCTCACCACAACTGAATCTTGGAACGCAGATATTCCTCTTGGCCCTAATATCAACCTCCAATCCATTAACATAACTCCACAACATAGACCTTACATGATGCCAACGTACTATTATCTCATTTCTCCCCTCTGCCACCTCCCTTCATTGTCAAATCAATCTACATTCTCCCATTATTGTTGAGCCCAACAAGGCTCTAATGATATTGGGTACTCTAATTCTCACCCTACACACATGTTGAACATACCTCCATTTCTCTTTCCAACAAATATGATCAATATAGAAATTTCTATTGCCACAACACAACAACATTATGAGCATAATGACATATTTTATAAATCATTACTGCCTAAGGGTGACCATAGAAGAACACAAAATTTTGAAGAATAAATGGGAATTGGAGTTTTAATGGTTGGACATGATGAGTTCCACCGTATTGTATATGTAACATATTTTCAAACACATATATCAGCTAGAGCCAAAACTATGCTAGACAATTCTAGTTACAACGACCTACCTCTACAAGAATTCAATCTACTTTATAGTAGTGGATTAGACCCAATATGTCATCTCTGACATCACCAAAAATAAAATATTTTTGAAATTGAAAATTTGCTAGAAATTTATTCCGTTTTTAGTAAATTCGAATTTGGAAAATTTTTGCCATTTATGGCAATTCCAAATTTCGGATTTGGTAATTGTAATTAATTATTATGACTGTTGGGTAGAGACCTGATTTGACCCATCTAACTATTTGACTATGACACTTGTAGGAAAACATAATATTTTATATTGATTGCAGGAGGACAAATGGAACAACCATGTTAAATTTAGCTGACCATGACTCCGTGAGTGGGGAACATGTTGGAACTACCTCTGTGTTGATTGTTACAAGTAGAAAATCAATGATTTGGCCATTGAAAGCCCCTGAAAATCAAGGATTTAGAAAGCTGCAAAAATTCCCAAGGGAGGTAAAATACCTAGGAAAATGATAAATAACATATAAGAGGAGGCAGGACGCTGCCAAGTATGCTGGGGAAAAGAGACTATTGATTTTTTTCCTTGCTGTTATGAACACTACTGTTTGAGTGTGAGGCAAGGGGGAATCTACTGGAATTGAAGGAAATTGCTAAAGAGGAGTTCCCAAGTTCGCCCTCATGGGTTCATGGTCAGGCTAGGGGCTAAATCAGGCAAGTGGTTTTGGCTTCCTTATTCTATGGTTGGGAGGAACGTGGTTGTTCCCTTTGTTTTTTCGCAAGCTGGTTCAGATATGTAAACCTTTCCTGACTTTTCTGTTGGATGTTTTGTGTGTAATTGATATTATGAATCTAATTGTTCTAAATCGAAATGATTCCTTCAATGGATGATATCTATCATGGTATTAAATTTACAATCACAGTCTAAATTCTAGATTGGTCCCTCCCGAAAATTTGGAATACTAGGCAAATGTGTTTAAATATGATTTGAGTTTAAGAGAGAAGATTCATCTACAAGATAGGTTTAACCTAAAGTCGAAATGCTAGGATACTCTGTATGCTTGAAGAAGACCAATATGTATAGATATAGGTTTATTTCTGTGACTAAAGTATTAAACAGATCTAAATTTGAGCAATCAAATAGGTTTAATTTGAAGTCGAAATGCTAGGATACGTTGTAGGCTTGAAGAATACCAATCTATATAGATATAGGTTTATTTATGTGATTGAAGTATTAAAGAGATCGAAATTAGAGCAATCAGATAGGTTTAATTTGAAGTCAAAATGCTAGGATACACTGTATGCTTGAAGAAGAAGAATCTGTATATATATATATATATATAGGTTTATTTCTGTGAATGAAGTATTAAATAGATCTAAATTTGTGCAATTGGAATTGAGTAAATTTGTGCCGAAAGGAAACAATTAAATGTATCGTTAATTCAAAACAACCATGCATATTAAAGAGACTTTCTGTCTATTATATTTAATAATTGAAGAGAAATACGAAACATTAAGAACCTTATGGATCACTATGGCACTCATATATTATACATATATATATATATATATATATATATATATATATATATATATGTATTGGAAAAATGAAAACTGGAAGTAATCTATCTACATAAAAAAGGTTGATATGAAATACGTCTTTTCTTGCATTGTATGAATTTTTTGTATGCACCAACAACATGCAAAATAAAATACTAGATGTGTATAGAATGACAAATTTTGGAAAGTTAAAGAAATCTGGAAAACCCCTTTTGTTTATTAGATGCTAAAACAATCATGGGAATTGACGCCTATCAGAAGAGTTTATGCTTCCCTTGTTTTATTTATGAGTGGTCTACCCTTTCCACAGTCAAGTTTGTAATGAATTTAGAAATTTGTGAAAACCTTAAGGAGATCCAGAACAATTTCTCTCTTAGGAGTATTAGATTCTTTCGGGTAGTATAGTCTCACAGTCAAGGGAGCAAACATTAAAACTATGGAAGCCCCGACTTCATCAACGCGAAACAATTTCACTGGGAAATGTAAGTTAATATAGACATTTACATAATACGCACATAACCCATGCATTCCAAGAGTCGATGCATATAACCACAACCACAAGAATTACTCTAATTGGAAATAATTTAATCAAAAACTGCCACAATTAAAGGTTGCATTAAAATTGAATTTACTATGTATTTTATCTCTGTCGCGGTTCCCAATATGAATTATGTCTTGAATATCTCTATATAGAGACTATAAAAAACCCTCATTAAAAGGAAACATTTACAACCCTTGTTTAAAATTTTGCACACCTAATGATTTGATATCAGTCGTATGCCAAGAATGCCACGGTAATAACCCAACACCACTAGGCTTTTTCCAGACCTTTCAAGAGTTCTCTTAATAGTCACCCATTTACCTTGCTGAGCAGAATCCCGATTTAGATCCAGTGCCTTTTCCAGTTCGACCTACAAAAGAAGCAAGGGATTCAGTTAGTTATAGAGTATGGGTCTCACCGAACTCAAATTATTTCTATTATAAAACATACAAACTAAGGACTGGGTGTAATCTTTTACTTATCTGTGATTCGCCATAAATAGGCTCCCATGTTGAATAGTGATCGTCATTAGAATGGAAGGGGAGAAGTGAATGCGATCAAGTTGATGGGTACCCTCGCATCAAACATGGCCCCATCATTAGTTACAATATCCAATATAAAGAACATTCTTTCATAAAGGGACAAACATCAAATCGAGAAACTTTAAACAAGGGTGGATTTCATACAGTTATACAATAGAAGAGACAAGTTGCAGAAAACATTTATATTAAACATGAGTTTCGTAAGTCTATACACTGATAGAGAAAAATAAAAACATAAGAACCTGTCTAAAAGAAAGGGATAATTTAATTTAAACCATAGGGTAAGGTGCATACCCTCCTCCCAATAGACAAACCATGGCCAAGCCCATACATAACCTGCAACCATTGTCTGTGGAATGACATAGGAACCTTAATCTAGAGATGTATTGCTATTCCAAGTTCCCCAGGAGGAAGTGATGAATGGTTATCTATTCTCCTCAATGGAGTTATTGTTTTCAGTTAGGGAAAGGTACGGTCGAAGAAACTCATTGAGGTGGGTAGAGAGAGCCACGATAAGGAAACCTTATTTAGTAGTTATACAGATAATACCCAAATACGACAGGGAACAAGGTCAAGACCGACCACCTCTCAGTTCACTAACCTCATAAACTAAGATGAATTATAATATGGCTTTCCCAAAACAATGATACAACACAATGCAAATAAGAACGACAAGTACAAAATCTCACTGGTCACGAATAACCCTTGATAGTCCCCATGGAAGGATGAAACGAAAAGTGAGAGTGTGACAAGAAAAACTATCTACCTGTAACAAGGAGAACCATAATGCCTATGTCAAATTTCATTAACAAGGAAGTAATTTTCATAACAGACAAAGGTTACAGTGGAAGCATGAATCTTACCAAGAGGTCAGATGAAGGATATCACCTCCATCATGGAAGTTCTCTGGTCTTTCCTTCGACAACATTTTTCGGAGTTGCAGAACCAAATCCTCTATGAATCTACTCGATACCAGAATGAACCGCTAACCCAAAAGGAAAGCCTGACCACAGAGATTAAATGTCATTGGTATGAAGGAAGGGTTGGCCATGTGAGGGAGGTAATTTGGCGCAACCACAGTGGACAAAAGGTTAGATAATGGCCTCGACTCTCGCACACATCAGGGTCTCTTTAATGGTCTAATCGGGTTTAACTCTTGAATGACCTGTTCCTGCCAGCTCCATTAATGAGTTACAGATGAAACAAGCGCCTGCGTGTTTAAGGTAAGTTTAACCCTAACCAACCCCAACCTCATTATGGTAGTTTAGTCAAAGTGTTATATGGAATAGGTGGAGCCAACGAACAATTAGAACAGACTGTTGGTTTTCAAATAATCGTTATGTTAGTGTTAAACCTTTGTTCTTCGTGCATGACACCTTTGATCAAAAGTTTAAGGTTACGCAAAGGACATAGGGATATAGGTCCCATTTTCCTCATGGTGGTAAGTAGAACTACATGGATATATAATTTGTATATTGGTATGAAAGTAAACCTAGTTGTAGGATTAAGTGAGTGGTGGAGCACACAGTAAACACACTTGAAATGTTGATTCAAAGGTTAGATTGGGTGGAAAATTTAATGCAACGTCAGCTAGGCCCCGTTTCTTTTAATGATGAACCCAATCAAAGGTAAATGTATAAAGTAAGATTTTTTTTTTTTTTTGTTGACAGTTTTGAGGTTTATTACATCATCATACAACATTCATATTATTTTCTTGACCATATCATTGGAATAACACACCTTTTGTAAGGCTATAAAGAGCATGGTATTTTGTTAAGGATTCAAATATTATACCTATGTATACTATTCTATGTCATTATTTTGGTTTGAAAAAAAAACACATATAAATATGTAGGTGAGTATTCAATAGAAACATATAATTTATTATTAAAAATTGTAAACCTTGATGAGAATTACCAATTTTGTCATATTTGATGTAAAAAATAAGTGTGTTTTTCAAGGAAAAATCATTGATCGGGGAATATATTTTTTATAAGAAGTCGGCCCCAGTAGATATTAAAGAGAGCCAGAAATATAATAAAGGTGGGTTTACCCACTCAGTTTGATAAGTCGGCCCTGCCAGTGAAGAGACACTTCGCACGTTCCAGACTTGCATAAATAAAGGAGGCTAGCGCCTCACTTAGACAAAAAAAAACTCACTTGCTCAGTTTGAGAGACAAGTTCTGATCTGTTACTGGCAAAGGAGAGAGAGAGTGGCGCATATCTGGG
>JZKD02S1911316.1:571376-587712 GCA_000966675.3 Picea glauca
ATATAGAGACACTGGTCATTCTAAAGATATTAAGAAGCACAGCCACAAAAAAGTTAATTATTTTATTCCAATTTTAAAATGTACAAACACCAACCACCTTTTCCTGAGTTTTGCTTGTAAGAGGTTCAGATAAAAATTATGAAATATTTGGCAAATTTCAATTCACAAGGAGCCATCAGCGTGGTTAGATCTGACGTTAAAATTGCTTCCAGGCAGTTTGGTATAGGCCCTATTTGTTTATAAATCTAAGGATCGTCCAAGATCAAATCATTATTGAGGATACCATAATACTTTGATTGTTGACATCAGTATTATCAGGGATAAGAGTATGTATCATGAAGGTTAACTTATCATGGAGGAATGATGATTGAAGCTGATATAAAATCAATCAAAAATGTTGAGGATCTAGAATACACACATATGTGAAGAGTTTAATGGAGATGAACCAAGTTGCACAGTTATAACTGATGTAAGTTATAATTTCTGTAAATGTATTTTTTATATCAGAAAATTGAATATAAAATTAGTTTTATTTTTAAATTATTATAGATTTATTTTTTTATAAGTTGTAAAAAAATTAAATTTTTTTGAGGTAGAAATTTTTTTAAATGAAAAAATTTAAAACAAATATATACAATTTTCATTACTCTATATTTTATTATTATTATTTAAGTGTGATACGTATCAAGTCCACGTTGAATTTCGACACAGAATTCTGTAAAATGAGCCTCTCCAATTAAAGACGTGCACAGATCAACGAACATTACTTCAGGGCGAATGCATTACTACACTGCATGACCCACCTAAAATAGATTTGATCGTGATCATAAGCAGCGACAGTATTCGGATACAAATATGACAGCGAAAGAAATTGACGGAATTCTTTTCATCATTCTTCCTGTTCGATGATCCAACGGACACGTTATCATCTATTTGTTTTTTTGCCTGTAATTTTTTGTGGTCTCCCTGGTGACAAACAGACGACATTTTTCTTCTGTGTAGTCCTGATGATAGGAGCCGCAAATATTGACGTAGATACCGCATCTACGTCGTGTTTGTTTGTTAGTTCATTCATATAACCTGGACCATCCAGTCTTCTTTGCCTTGGCTAAATGTGATTTCAATGAAAAGAAATATCGACAACCACAGTACACCAAGAGCTCGAGGAGATTAGAGTAGAGCTTTATATGTTGACGCTAAAGATGCAGAAGGAAGCAGGCAGAAGCTGGAGTTATGAGTGGCCCTTGAAGCAAAAAACGAAGTGACCCGTCCAACAGTTGGTTGCTGAGAGGCAGCGACAGATATTGAGGAGATGGTTGACGCATGATGAAAACCTAAGTGACACAAAGGAGAGAGTGGTTTATATTTGTGAACCAGAGATTGGAGAAACCATCAATGATGACGAAGAGAGATTAGTTGAAGATCTTGTAGACTGCTGGGAGGGAAGAGATGAAAATTCAGATTTCTACTAGCGCAATGAGAATAGATCAGTTGAAGAGATCTCGTAGACTGCGACGAGAGTGGGAGTGAAACCTCAGATTGCTGGTGGGCAAGGAGAATGAGGTGAGACTGTTTGAGAGACTCATGAACTAGGAACGCTGACAGAGGAGAAGGATAAAAATTGTATTATGATGGTTGGGGAAATTACGATATTCCTCCCAAGTATCCCAATAGAGGCCAATGTCTGTACTGCAAGAGAGGAGGAGATGCAGCATGCATCCAAGAAAGAAGCCATGGGGCCAAATATTTTTAAAATTAACAATTTGTGTGTTGCAGGTGCAACAAAAGAGGGAAAGCTAGCAGCGAATATTGTCGTAGAGAAAGAGGAGATTGAGTAGACATTGAAATTTGCTCGAGAGAGGAGAAAAGAAGAGCATTATGTGGAAATTCTCATACATTTTAGCAAGGGATATGAAAAGGGGTGATTGCAGAATTGGAACCTGCAGCAGAGGAGAGAGTAACAAAGAGCGTTGACACACGAGGAAACCAACAGAAAGGGGACATTGATCAGAGGAGAGTTTGCCATAGTAGCAGGACAACAACAACAAGGTAAAGGAGTAGATGGACAAATCCAAAGTGGAGTATGGGATCCTAGAGGATCTCAACGACAACAGCAATAGAGAAGCCATGAGCAAGAGATCGTGATTTTGTCAGCGTGGGAGTATGATAATCGCTCCACCTTGGCAGTGTCCCAGAAAGAGAACGCATCAGTGCACTTGGAGGAATGAATTCCAAGGGAAGAGAGCCGCGAACCCTCTCATTTTGAATCTAAATTAAAAATTTTAATGCACCTTAAATGTAAATTAAATCTGAAGCCTGCAGAAAAGTCGATTCGTTGTCTTTCTATAGGTGTCTTCCTGTAATGTGTAGTGTCACCTTAAATGCCTGACAGTTGGGTAGCTTTAGGACTGATTTGGACAAGATGTCCGTTTATTGTAATTTAATGAGGTAGATGGAGGAAGGCGGGAGAAGCCCCTCCTTTGTAAAAGATCATTGTATTGAAAGTTAGTCAGTTCGTTGTGAAGAAGAGATTTAGTTGTAGAGAGAGCATTAGGGAGCTCGAGAAAGGAGAGGAGAAAGAGTTGAGACTTTGTTGCAATATATCCTTCTACACACTGTAAATGACATTCATATAATAATACAAAGAGCACTTTTTCCTGCATACTAGTTTCAATGTGTATCTTATGAATGAATATTTGTTTATGAATGTGTTTACTATGTTTTATATGAATTTTATGAGTATGAACAAATTTCCCATTGTAGTAATTAGATAGAATTTTTCTATCTATGGTTTTCTGAGTGTTTTGGGATCTTAGTGCTATGCAAGGAGTGCACACTAGAGTTAGTGAAAAAATCTGGAAGCAATGCAAGGAGTGAACTTCAACTCCTTTTCAAGTTCAAAGAAGAGCAATCTAGGTGGGAACACCAGAAAAAATTTAAATCTTAGAAGGGAAGACATATCAGTGTTGTTGAACACTCTGAGGAGCCACGCAAGGAGTTTGAGGGAAAAGTCTTTTTAGACTCATTTGTTAGGAAGAGGAAGAAACAAAGGGAATGATCCCTTTGAAGTCCAACTTATTTTGAGCTCAGAGGATTAGTGCAAGTGTGCACATAAGACCCATGGAAGGCGTGTATTAGGCCAACACTTAATCGAGTGTTGAGAAAGCCTCAAGGGTAAAGCCAGTGTAAGGAGTGCATTGAGGACGATTGTTAGAAAAGTCCATAAGATCAGGAGAACAAGCGAAGTCATTGAATAAACAAAGGGTAGAATCCCTTAGGAGTCTGAGTAATTTTAATCTCAGGAGAGATAGTTCAAGTCTATGTAGATTCTGGTGCAAGGAGTGCATAGAAGCAACACCCGACCAAGTGTTGGGAATGTCTACGAAGGCACGCATGAGAATTCTTCCATAAACAAATATAAATTTTGAATATATAGCTGAGGAGAACAAACGTTGAGCTACTAGGAGGGAAAAACAATTTATTGAAGGAGAAGAGAGAAAAGTCCTTTTAGAAAACTCAGAAGAGTTTGAAATATCAGAAGCTACAATGGAGGCCTAGGATTCATGCTTGATGAAGAGAGATCAATGTTTGAGCCTTTGAAAAGTTTGAGAAATCATTTATTCAGAATGAAAGCATAGTAGATAGGAGGAGGAGCTACAACAGTAATAAGATCAGCTGCAGGAACAAATTTGGACCATCAAAATTCAGTCCAGACAACAGGAGGAGCTCTCACGAAGGGAGAACATATCCTAGCCATCAGATATGAGTGCAAGGATCACTAGCCATCAGATCCAGGTGAGTAGCTTGTGTTTTAAATGTGGAAGTCCTTCGGACTTAAAAAATTCGTAGGTTTTTTGTATTTAGGCACAAAGGATATGAGTCTCCCGAAGTCCCGAAGTTTGAAATCAATTGGGACCATCCATTAGTTAGGACGCATGTCAGAAGATCCTAAAGTCTGGACGTATAGCACTCTAGAGGAATTGGGGTGTATATTCTAAGGGAGGCAAGTTCTCTAAGCTCTGAAGAGCGAAGTACATCTTGACCATTGGAATTTTGGCCATGTGTCAATAGATTAGAGATATTCAAAAATCTGATAGTTCGAAAGGGAGGAGGTGCAAAGTGTCCAGAGTTGAATATTCTCGAAGCTCCAAAGGCTAGAGCAGATCCTGACCATTGGCGTCAAGGTCATGTGTCATTAGATTGATAGTAGTTCAGAAGACCCACACTGCTAAGGATCATTGGTGAAATTTAATTTGGTTCAAAAACTCCTGAAGGCCCGGAGATCGTAGTAGATCCAATCCATTCATTGGGAGAGACCGCATGGTAGAATTTTGGAAGAGGTCCATACAGCCAACACTCTAGAGGAATCATGAGGGGTTGATTTGAGAGCTCTCAAAATCTCGGGAGTCAAAGTTAATATGGAACGTCGATTATATGGAACATGCGTCAGTGAATCGTGTAGTCTGGGAGATCGCTAGTCTAGGAGATTAGAAGTGTGGTGTGTTCTACCTACCTAAAGTTGAAAGGTCAAAGCTAATCTTGTTTGTTGGTTGGAGAGGACACGTGGAGCCCAGATCTCGACTATGCTTGTTCGAAGTTCGAGAGGAAACGAGGCACGTGGCTGAACGAAGTATTGAAGGCCCAAGAACTGTAGTACATCTCGACCATTTATTGTGCGAGGACACATTGTAGGAGACCTTGTAGTCTGGAGGTCTGGTCCTCCGAAAGGAAACGAGGTGCGTGGTTGGAAAATTATTGAAGGCTCAAAGGATGGAAGTCATCACAACCATCCATTTTTAGGGACACATGGACCATAAAACGCACCTCCAAGTCACTTTGGAGATTTGGTACTTCATAGGTTTATATGTGTCAGCAGGAGGAAACTCTTGAAGCTCGGAGTCTCATATATAATATCGACCGTTAGTTTACAGAGGATCGTGAACCATTGGATCCATGAATGCACTGGAAGTTTGGAGTTCACGTGTTCAGGGAGAAACCGTAGATAAGCATTGAAAGGCTCAAAGCCCGAAGACATGAACAAGGTATAGACCGTCGATCAAGTGTGGAACAATAGCCACCTGATCTGATTAAGAGTTTGACAATTCATTGATATAAGGTTTTGGAGAAGACAAAGTCATCAAAGAGTGAATTTTTAAGGTCCTTTCCCATTGTGGATTCGAGAGAGGCTTGTGAGTTGTTAATTGGTAATATAGTTTGGCGCTCCACCATTTCGGTATTTGGGAGGAACGCCATGCAGTCTGGTGGAAATTCCTGGAGCCAAGAGCTTCAAAGTCCTGAATTGTTTGGGAACAAGAAAATTAGCCCACGGTTTTGGCCCACAGTCTCTTATGGGACTTCGTTGGTGCATTAGGGTCCTAAAATAGCACGCTATGTTTGGAACCTAGTTTTGAACCATGGTCACATGTCGTTCTTGTTAGAAGTGAAAAGGGCTAGAACCCAAATTTGAGTTTTAGATGTGAAGGGGCTCAAGAAAAGATCCCGCGGGTTTTATATTTGGACTTTCACGTGGAAGACAAAGGACCTATTTTGATTTTCGGGGCTCCCCCTAACAGGATTGACTCTCTTAGATGTGAGACAGGATGACACCCAACTTTTGTCTGAGATATTCAAATGGTGTCTTTGCTAGAGGTTTAGTAAATATATCTGCAATTTGTTCTGTAGTGGGAATGTAATTGACCTGAACAATCTGATTCGTGACCTGCTCTCTCAGAAAATGATATTTTATGGGAATATGCTTGGTCTTGGAGTGGAATACGGGATTTTTAAACACACTGTTGGCACTAGTGTTATCACAATGAATTGGGATCAGTGTAGTGTATTTTACCTCCAAATATGCAAGTGTATGAATCATCCATAATACCCGAGTGCAACAGGTAGCAGCAACAATGTACTATGCCTCTATGGTTTATAAAGAAATGGAACCTTGATTTTTACTAAGCCAGGCTACTAAGGAGTCACCCAGGAAGAATGCTCCTCAATTGGTTCTTTTTCTCTCATCAACATTGTTTGCCCAATCTGCATCTGAATAAGCAGTCAGCTGAAGATTTTGATTTCTAGGATACCATAGACCATAAGTCATTATTTCTTTCAAATACCTGAATATCCTTTTTATAGCTTGCAAATGACTCGTTTTAGGTGCAGCCTGATATCTTCCTACCATTCCTACAACATGCATTATGTCTGGGCGAGATGCAGTGATGTACAACAGGATTCCTATCATTGATTGATATGAGCTTTGATCAACATCAGGTGAATCATCATCCTTTCTTAATTTACATCCAATTACCATAGGTGTACCCACAGGTTTAGAATCTTCCATTTGAAACCTTTTCAGCATTTCTCTTAGATATTTTTCTTGAGAAATGAACATACCTTCGTGCCTCTGAGTAATTTGTAGACCAAGAAAAAATGACAGTTCTCCTATCATAGACATTTCAAATTCAGACTTCATTGCAGAAGCAAACCAGTGTACCAATGAATCCTTATTACATCTAAAGATGATGTCATCTACATAGACGAGTACGATGAGCAAATTATTATCCTTTGTTTTAATATATAGATTGTTGTCATCTATTCCTCTCTTGAACCCTTTGTCTTTGAGATACATATCTAGTCTGTGATACGAGGCCCAGGGGGCCTATTTTAAACCATATAAAGATTTCTTCAGCTTGCATACTAATTCAGGGTTGTCAAACAGTTTGAACCCCTCTGGTTGTTCCATATAGACTTCTTCACTTAAATCTCCATTTAGAAAGGATGACTTGACATCAATTTGGTAGACTTTAAACCTTTTATGACAAGCATAGGCAATAAACATTATGATAGCTTCTAATCTTTCTATGGGCGTAAATGTTTCACCAAAATCCAGTCCTTCTATCTGAGCATAGCCTTTATAGACTAACCTTTCTTTGTTCCTAATAACTTGTCCTTGCTCATTCAATTTATTCTTAAATATCCATTTGGAGCCAATCACATTTTTACCTTTAGGTCATTGAACCATCTCCCACGTATTGTTTTTCTCAATCTGATCAAGTTCATCATTCATTGCTTTAACCCAGTGATCATCTATGTTGGCTTCATTGAAATTCTTGGGTTCCAGCACGGATATGAGAGCTATATGATATTGTTTAGTGGTTTTGATTAGCTTTCTCCTCGTTTGTACACATTTGTCTTTTTCTCCAATTATCTGAATTGCGGGATGATTCTTTTGAATGATTCTGGAGGAGGAATTTGTAGTTGACTGTTGATTTGAGTCTGTCTGAGTGTCTAAGTCTTCATCTGATTTAGAGTCTTTGTTTTCTGATTCTTGGACCTATTCATCTTCAGCTTTAGTTGTGTCTTCTGTAGAAGACTCATTACTGTATACCTCTCTTGCTGGGATTCCTTCATTAATTTTTACATCAATACAGTCAACCATTTTATGCAGCCTCATATTATAGCATCTATATCCTTTACTGTTTGTAGTATACCCTAAGAAGATACCTTCATCAGCCCTGTCATCATATTTGCCGAGGTTCTCATCATTATTCTTTATGTAGCATTTACTCCCAAAGACTCTAAAGTGTTTGATTGAGGCAGGTCTTCCAAACCATAATTCATAAGGTGTCTTGTCACTTTGTGGTCTAAGGTGGGCTTTGTTAAGCACATGGTATACTGTGTGTATTTCTTCTACCCAGTAGGTTTGACCAATGTTCTTTTCATTCATCATTGACCTGGCAATTTCCTGCACTGTTCTGTTTTGCCTCTCAACAAATCCATTTTGTTGTGGAGTTCTTGGGATTGTGTATTCTCTCTTGATCCCATGTTCATTGCAGAATTCCTTGAAGTCTCTTGACATAAAATCTCCTCCTCGATTTGATCTTACTGCCTTTAACCTCTTGCCTATTTGAGTCTCTGTTAAAGCCTTAAATATTTTAAACTTTTCAAATGATTCATCTTTTCTTTGAGAAAGGCAACCCAGGTGAGTCTAGAGTAATCATCAATAATCAGCATGAAGTAGTTTTCTTTCCGTATGCCTTACTGTCTTGATGGTGAACATAAATCCATATGAACTAGCTAGAGAGGTTTCTCTGTTGAAGTAAATCTCTTGGACTTAAACTGTGTCCTATTTTTCTTCCCTACTTGATAGGGTTTACACATTGAATCTTGGGGCTTTGATATTCTCGGAAGATATTTTACTGCCTCGAGGTTTTTGAGTTTGATTAAGTGGTCAAACTTTAGATGTCCAATTGTCCTATGCCATAACCAACTTTCATCATGTTTTCTTCGTTGAAATTCTTCTCTATTTTCTTTCAACACATATACATTATTTTCTATCCTTATGCCTTTGGCCACCACCTGTCGTGAGTTTACAGACTTTATCGTATAGTCATTGGACGTGAACAACACTTCGCATCCTCTGTCACACATTTGACTTACACTGAGCAGATTATGTTTTAGCCCATCTACAAGTAGAACATCTTGGGATTTTTATTTTCCATTACTTAAGCTTGCCATCCCTTTTCCCTTTATTTTCCCTGGAGTATCATTTCCAAAGGTTACGTTTCCTGATGTTCTTTCACTTAGAGATAGAAAATTTCCTTTGTCTCTCTTCATGTGTTTGGAGCATCCACTATCTATATACCAAGGGTTTGTTTTTCTTTGAGCGGACAACACTAATTAAAAATTATCACTTTCCTTCTTCCAAAACTTGACATTTTCAGTAGGAGATTTCGAATCTGGTTCATATTCCCTTAAACGACAATCAATAGATTTGTGTCCATAGTTATGATAGATGTAGCATTCAATCTCATTGTTCAACAGGTCAAACTTATTGGTGAAACATTGTCTACTCATTGACTGTTGATTATTTCTTGACCTCTTTAGTTGCATGTCCCTGGACTTAATTTGGCAGTTGGCAATCAGTGAAGGTTTGTTACTTGGTTGCATCATTATTTGTTGTGGAAAGTATTTATTCATTTGAAATCTTAATTGCTCATGTCTAAGTCTTAAGGAACAATTTACAACTTTGTGACCAAAGTTAGCACAATAGAAACAATAGCCATAGAATAATTCTTTGTACCTGGAAAATGGTTGTCTTCTTTGAGAAAATCGATTTCTTCCATACTGATGACATCGTTTAGCAGTGAGCACATTACTTCTTTGTTCTATAGATTCACATATGGCATCTTTTTTCTTACTTGACGTGGGCGGCTAATTGTCTTCCTTTGTTTCTGTAGGATTGCTATTGTCATTAGTTGTACTTTTGACAAACTTGATGAGTTCTTCATTTCCTGGCTTACCACTGCTTGGTCCCTCTTCATATCCCAAGCCATTTTTCATCTTTGTATTCCTTTGTTGATTCAGAATGGTGGCCAATCCTTCTGAGGCTTTAATACTTGACAGATTGTGATTATACAAATCTTGAAACTTATTCATTTATTTCCTCGTTTTCACTACTTCTTGTTCCAATGCTTCACATCTTTCCAAGGTCTTCATCAGGTTCTTTACTGTCATTCTCAAACTGTATGAAAAATTATCTTTTCTTTTTGTTCTTGATTCTTAGTCTGTTAATCTCTTCGAGTGCACTGATCAGTTCTCCTTCCATGTCAACCATAGCTTTTTCTTCATCACTTCCTTTTCTTTTATTATCATAATCCTCTTTGGCCATAAGTATGAAGTCATTTAGTTTATCTTCAATAGAGGAGTCATTTTCTTCATCATCTGAAGGATCATCGTCATTTTTTACGCATAGACTTTTCTTCTTAATGTTTTTCTCCTCATCATGTGTTTGTACTTCTAATGAGTTTGTACTTCATTTCTAATGAGTTTGTCCCACATTTCTTTGGCAGTTCTTGGGTGCATAACTTTTACGAATTCTGCTTCTGCAAGCCCACTCAAGATAGAATTCATAGACTTAGCGTTGAAGCTAAATTCTAGTTTGTCATCCTTATTAGATACCACAACTGGCTTTACATAACCAGTGTCTACCACATCCCAGACATCTGCACCTAACGACATTATGTAGGTTATCATTCTAACTTTCCATAAGGCAAAGTTTGTTCCATTGAACAGAGGGGACTTATTGGTTGAATTTCATTCATGGCTTGACATGTTTAAGCTCTAGGATCTACCCTTAGATAAAAGGGGTTGGCTATGATACCAGTTGTTGAACAACTGATAGGGGGGGTTGAATCAGTTGTCACCATGCTTAAACAATTATGCTTCTCTTAAAAATATTTACAAGGCAGTCAATGATGATCAAAATAATGCAGGGAAATGAGCAATGGCACATTCAGCATCAATCACATATATGAGAAACATAGAGACAGATATTTCCCAAGGAAACCCATACAAGGTAAAAACCTATTCTTCTTTATATGATAAGTATTATTTACATTCTTTACACTCTCATACATTTGAGCACCAACTCATTGTGAGGCCACAACCTCTGTTTTGTAAGATGCAACTTGTTAGGAGCACCAACTCTCTGTTTTTCTCTAGCACCCACTAGAAGGAAGCACCAACTCCCTTGTTTCTCTAGCTCCAACTAGAAAGGAGCACCAACTCCCTGGTTTCTCTAGAACCAACTAGAAGGAAGCACCAACTCCCTGTGTTCAAGGCCCCACTTGAACCTCTGAGGACATCATTCCTCCCTAGCACCTCCCAACCACCCTTGATTATTAATTTGAAATATTGAAACCTATTATAGTGATATAGTTTTCAATAACAACATACCAGTCTCATCATTGTTCTGCAAGATTTTTCTACTCAAACTTCCTCGCTGTCTTCCAGCATGCATCCGTTGCCCATTCTGTTCTTCTACTTTTATGCTATGTGCTCCATGTCTGCTACACAGTTCTTCTTCTGTTCTTTTCAGCTGCTGCACTCTGATCCTTCTTCATGCATGAATCACCTTCAACAACATCCACAACAATCCCAACAACAAAAACAACAACATCTCATCTTTGTACTGTGTATATATAGCTTTTGTGCACCTTGTGCATGCAATGTGCGCAATACCTCTGCATACTCACACCGTGCCGATATCCTCCACAACTCGAGTGCTCTGTCTGATCATCATCGTGACTCTTTAGCTTCTCTAGTCATTTTTTCACTCATTTAGCATCACTGTATGTTATGCTGAGATTCCTAAGCCTCTCTGGCAGTTGACACACTTCATCGTCTCTGTGACAGTCGAGCTCACCTTCTCTGTTCCAGTTACAATCTTCAATGTTCATCCAACTATCAATCACCTCCACGAGCATCTTCATCCTTCTTGAATATTCCCAGAGACTCTTCATCTCCTCTGTCAATCACCCCGAAGTGTCTTCGAGTCCTCTAGCAGAAACAATCAGTGATTTATGGAAGTTACACTTTGATGTGCAATAGTAGCCCTCTGATTATACTCAAGTTCACCTGCATCATTGGATTAACTCTAATGGGTTCTTGTGTTATTTACCAGTTTCGCACTTCTGCAATTTGAAGATTCTGTGATGAGACATCTTGAGTCTCCATGTCACGAGTTCCGAAACTCCGAAACAGAGCTTTTCTGCGCTAGCTCCTTCCTCTATATGACCATGGCCATGACCAAGCGGTTATGCAAAAAGTGCTTTTCGCAAATTCACATTTCATGAGTCTGGAGATGAGGCATCTCAACTCTCCAAGTCACGATATCCGAAACCCCAAAATGGAGCTTATCTGAACTAACTCCTTCCCTTCTCATGACCACCGACGGTGACCATATGCTATGCCAAAAAGGGGCTTTATATTTCGCAACTTTATAAATTTCATTGAGTCTGATTGACGATTGAAATCTCCATAGATCTGACGGTCCAGATCTTATCGCGATCTTGCATCTCGCGAGTTTCCACACCAGGCTCCATTGACCCCAAGTGAATGACTTGTCCTATGATTCAACGGTCCAGATTTGGTCTTAATTCAATGTCTTAGATCATATCGCGATTTTTCATCTTGCAAGTTCAGTGGTTATGTTTCTTGCCTCTCCAAGTTGCGATAGGAAAAGCTCTGAGATGGAGCTCGATCAATGGTTCAGATCACACCTTGATCTGACGGCTGCGATTAAATCAGGATTTTGCATCTCGCAAGTTCAGTGGTTATGTTTCTTGCCTCTCCAAGTCGCGAGTCACAAAACTCTGAGATGAAACTGGATCAATGGTCTAGAACAAAACTTTGATCTGACGGTTGCGATTAAATCGCGATTTCGCATATCGCAATTTTGATAGTTATGTTTCTTGCCTCTCCATGTCATGAGTCGCGAAACTCTGAGATGAAGCTAGATAAATAGTTCAAAACAAAACTTTGATCTGATGGTTGCGATTAAATTGCAATTTCGCATATCGCGATTTTGATAGTTATGTGTCTTCCCTTTCCATGTCACGAGTTGCGAAACTTCGAAGTGGATTCAGATCCAACGATCATAAATGATGCTTCTCCTCCCGATCTTACTTTTTTCCTCTTACTCTGATCTTTCCATCGCTGATCTTTGCCATCGCTGGTCATTGCCATCACAGATCTTTGTCATCGTTGATCTTTGCCCTCACTGATATTTGTCATCGTTGATCTTGCCATCAATGACAAGCTTACTCCCAACTGTAAACCTTTCAACATTAAAGTCTTCACAAAACTAAATATAAAATATTCTAAAGAGGTACTTATTCTTAAGTTTAATTCCAATTTATTAGTTATGTTTGACTATGAAGTGGCCTTGTTTGAGAGTATCAACCTCAACTGGAATTTTATACATTCTCTAGCTATGCACCTTAAGATTGATAATGATTCCCATTTATCTTCCGCTCATAAGGATAAAACTAGACATAACCCTAACCTACCACCTCAACAAATTTTCCTTCCCAAATCTACATCTATAGGTCTATTATCATCCCACCCTAATCATTAGTTACATTTTGAGAAAATGAAATTGCATTCTATTGTATATTGTTGAGTCTTGAAAAATCTCACCACCACTGAAACTTGGAACATAGATCTTCCTCTCGTCCCTAATATCAACCTCCAATCCATTAACATAACTCCACAACATAGAACTTACATGATTCCAAAGTACTATTATCTCATTTCTCCCCTCTGCCACCTCCCTTCATTGTCAAATCAATCTACATTCTCGCATTATTCTTGATCCCAACAAGGCTCTAATGATTTTGGGTACTCTAATTCTCACCCTACACACATGTTGAACATACCTCCATTTCTCTTCCAAACAAATATGATCAATATAGTAATTTCTATTTCCACAACACAACAACATTATGAGCATAATGTCATATTCTAGAAATCATTACCGCCTAAGGGTGACAATAAAAGAACACAAAATTTTGAAGAATAAATGGAAATTGGAGTTTTAATGGTTGGACATGATGAGGTCCACTGTAATGTATATGTAACATATTTTCAAAAACATATATCAGCTAGAGCCAAAACTATGCTAGACAATTCTAGTTACAATGACCTACCTCTACAAGAATTATATCTACTTTATAGCAGTAGATTAGACCCAAGATGCCATCTTACAACATTCATAATGTTTTCTTGACCATATCATTGGAATAACACACCTTCTGCAAGGCTATAAAGAGCATGGCATTTTGTTAAGGATTCAAAGATTATACCTATGTATAGTATTCTATGTCATTATTTTGATTTGAAAAAAACAAACATATAGATATGTAGGTGAGTATTCAATAAAAAATATATAATTTATTATTAAAGCTTGTAAACCTTGATGAGAATTACCAATTTTTTCAAATTTGATGTAAAAAATAAGTGTTTTTTTGAAGGAAAAATGGTTGATCGATGAGTATATTTTTTAAATGGAAAACAAAATATTCAATTAGAAAACATTTACCCCTAAAAATACTTTGATATGGAGCAACACAATACAACAATTCATACATCTCCTTGTATGTCGTGGAAACAGTGCAATAGTTCCAATACATGAAATATGTCAACCACAACTTCCTCGATCAAGACATGCTATCCAAAGGTTGGAGATACACTACTCGAGAGTTTATGAGCAACCAACATAATTAACCACTATAGTAGTGCATAATTAGACTCTCACACCCGAGGAGAAACCACCACATTGTGCCACTTCAACACATTTCATGCCCATCTCTCACACAAGCATGTTTCTCTAGAGCACCCTTATCCAAGAAGGCTTAGATCCAGTTGTGCCATCCATACATTATAACACACACTTAAGCACTACAAAAGTGCTCCTTGATATTTGATGGTCACCAACATACCTTTTTTAGGCTACCACTTTCTTTCCAAAGGATGCTTAACATTCTCTTCACTTGGAGGATTATCATGTGTCACACTTCTATCTACCTTTTTTCCTATCCCACCCACAATTATCCTCCCATTAAAAATTAAAAACATTTCCATAGCCCCACTATCCATTCACGAAAGCCATCTTACATACCCATGCTTGCACAATATTTCTTATACTAGAACATCACCACATATCTTGACATCTTTGCAGTTCCTCAACTTAATCCACTATAATTACTTCTAGCAATATAGCTCCTTGGCACATTATGAATCTCCACCATGGACCTCATATAGACTACACACCAAGCTACAAAACTATAGGATAACCTCATTTATCCTCGAAAGTCTTCCTTAATTTCATCCCATGTCAAAGAGGAGACATTCACCCTTGATACTATCACCATTTATCACTATGAAAAACATAAAACATCTCGGGTGAATATGTATTTGATCACAATGCTCATGACCTTGGCTCATCATCTTAAATGCCATATGACACCTAGGTTACTTTAGGTTACTTCAACTGTCAATTATATTATTCTCACATTACAATTTCTTGTAGCTCCATACCCAACATTTCTAAATTCATAAACTTTTTCATATTGCTACTTGTAAAGTGCAAAAGGAGGAAAGTGGAAATACTTTCCATATAAAGAGGAAACAGAGAATACTTTTCATATAAATTAGGAGGCACTAATGTGACATATGAGAGCATGCTTACCAAGAAGCACACATCACCGATATTCCACCTCGCATACGGTCACCCTTTTTAGACCTTAAAGGCAGTTTTCTTAGTTGGGTAATATTTTTTTTTGTTTTTCGTTAAAGCACTGATTCTATAAACTCATAAACTCTTTTAAAACTATGAAAAGTGCATGGCCAAGTGAATAAGGATAAAGAAACTCATAATATCTTTTAAAACTATAAAAAGTCCATGATAAGAATGAACAATTTTTATTTAGAGTTTCCGCATGCTTTGCTTTGTCTATTCTCTTTGGTTTTTTTGGCATAAACAAACTTATAATATTTTGTAAAACTATAAAAAGTCTATACGGATTAACAATTTTGATTTGAAATTTTTTTCATGCTTTGCTTTTTCCATTTTCTTTGGTTTTTTCGCCATTTATTTATGGATTTTTTTAGATTTTCATCAATCTATATCAAATATTGAGAAGACATCATAAACTATCCGTATTATTGGTCAACCATAGTAAATCCTTTTAAACTATGATCAATTATAATTAATTATATTCAATATAATAATTATAATTTATTAAACTAATCTGAACTATAATGAACCCTAACTTTTACTTATAAGTATGACAACCACAAAATAATAATACTAAGCCATTATGGTCATTTGTAGTAACCTCTAATTATTTTTATCCGGAATCAACCATGACTATTTTGATAATTTTTTATTATAAATATTTTAAAATACAATATATAGAAACACTTGTCACTCTTAAAGTATTAAGAACCACAACCACAAAAAAATTTAATTATTTCGCTCCAATTTTAAAATGTACAAACACCAACCACTTTTCCTGAGTTTGGCTTGTAAGAGGTTCAGATAGAAATTATGAAATATTTAGCAAATTTCAATTCACAAGGAGCCATCAGCGTGGTTAGATCTGACCTTGAAATTGCTTCCAGGATGTTTGGTAGAGGCCCTATTGGTTTATAAATCTAAGGATCATCGAAGCTCAAATCATTATTGTGGATACGATAATACTTCGATTGTTGATAAGAGTATGTATCATAAAAGTTTATTAACGTATCATGGAGGAATGATGATTGAAGCTGATCAACCAAAAATGTTGAGGTGAAGAGTTTCATGGAGATGAACCAAGTTGCACACTTATAACTGATGTAAGTTATAATTTCTGTAAATGTTTTCTCTATATCAGGAAACTGAATATAAAATTAGTCTTATCATTAAATCAGCATAGATTTATTCTAAGATTAATTTTATCAATTTTATTAAATTCTTAGAAGGATCAAGAAGAAAACTGAATATAAAATT
>JZKD02S1911317.1:0-14807 GCA_000966675.3 Picea glauca
CTCATCGTGGACAATCCTTAGTGTAGTGATCATCACCACAGATAAGACAAGGGTATCGGGGTTTTCACTTATCCCTATCATCAATAGGTGGTGTTTTGGTTTTCTCAGATTGTGGTTTATTTTTATCCTCCTTGTTCTTACCCTTTCCTTTTTTGGATTTATTTTTGTCGATGGGGGTAGATTGAACAAAATTTACCTCAGAAGTCTTTTCAGTGGGAGGGGTATGAGACAGAGCATTTTGAACATTAGAAGAAATGGATTTGGGGTTGTTTCTAGAGGTTTGGACATAATGAGGTTGGGCATGGAAAGTGCCAATCACACCGTCAGATGCATGAGAGGCAGCAGGAGTAGTTGAAGTAGTGGAAGTAGAAGGATGAGGTGCATCAGGGAGTAAATCATAAAGATTCACCGTTTGTGAATAAACGAGGTCGAGGTATTGACCATGACTGGTTGCCTGTTCTTCTGTGACAACTCCACCCATGGCGATGTCACGAGCGATGTCATTCACGAATGATTTTGTGAACCACTCTGCCAACAACTAATTGGGAAGTNAGATAATTCCAATACTGGGCCAAGGATGGAGGTATGTTTTTTCCATAGGGTAGGGTCGGTGGGGGTTTCCCTCCAATCGGGGGTTGTGTCTTAGTTGGGATTTGTTCTGAAAAAGGGGGTTGGGTTTGGCCTCCTTGGTGAAATTGTCCACCAACAGGAATCTGGTAATTAGGTGTGAAAGATGGGATGGTTCCACTAGGGTCATTGCCTCCTATAAAGGATGGAAGAGGTTCGCTGAAAGGGGGTCGATGAAGTGTTGAAATAAAACTGGGAACAAGATGGTGACCAGAAGAAGTGGAAACGCTAGGAGTCTAGGATGAGATTTGTGTAGGAATGGGAATAGAAGCATTCAACACATGAAATCCGGGCGGAAGGGTTGGGGTGAATCTGGGCGAAAGCGGTGTGCTAATGGGGGCTTGGCTAGCCGCTGTAATCCTAGTGTGAGGACTCATTGTATCTGGGACCATTATGTAATGGACCATTTGTAGAGGGATAGTCAAGATGTGGTCAGTTGGCGGAGCATCTATACCAGGAAAATAATAGGAAGTAGTAAAAGGTACTGCATCTGGATCAGATGTTTCAGGTAGCTCAGGTGCGACAGTGATATCAATGCCTGCTCTTGAGGCAAAGAGATCCTGTCTAAAAATGCCAGTGGTCCAAAAAGGATCTTGACCCTCAGGTCCTAAGAAAGGTCCAGTTGGTGATCCAGAAGATTGAACAACTATATCTCCAGAATAATTCACTCAGACAATATGTCTCTCGGAGTGGGGAGGATGTCAGAAGTCCTCTCGAGAATTGGTAATTCAGAACCATTCTAAAGAGTTAGTTCTTTCCACTGGTGGAGTGGCAACATCTTGGACTTCACTCTGTTGAGGAGAGCCCTCCAGTGAGTTGGTAGGAAAGGGTTGAGAACCTTCCAGATCTTCTGGGGGTAGGCCTTGCATTCTATGTGAATGGTGTGGAGGGTCAATTGTGATCGAATTAGAATTTTACGAAAAAAATTCTATGGACAACTTGGGTAAACAAACAACACGTGCTAGTAAAATCTAGTAAGTAAAACCACACAAACAAGACCTTCCAATTCCGAAGTCACTAGTTGGTGATGAAATCCAATGTCATGATGACAAGACAAGAAGGGGCTGGGCTAGGGTGGAAAAGTTACATTGACGACCTGCTTAATGGACTTACACCCTGGTGCAAGCTCCCACACACAATCATGGGTATACCCTCCAAGGAGCCCGAGTGAGTCTGGACAACATCGATTCCAGGTACTGTGAAGACTTACCCCTTCATAGTCACCTTGTGTAAGACCCTAAACAGATAGGCTACTAAGGTTACCACCAACAACAATAATGCCTGGGGGAGCAGTCGATAGTCCGATCCACATGCAAGGGAATGGTATCTAGCCTGAAATCCTCTTGAGAGGCTTCCATTCATCATTGTGGGTATACCTTCAAGTGACCCCCATAATACGTGCAATCTCTACATTGATATCAACAAAGTAGGGTGAGTAACTCTGTCAATCTCAATGCGACCTCAGGTTTGACCCTTGTGTGAGAAGGGCTTCCTAGGAAAAAATGACGCAAATGGAATTTGACACTCCTTATCACAAGATACTATTGTGTGTTTTATGCTTTGGAGAGTGTGTCTGACTGCCTATTCCAAAGCTCTAGCCTAGCTAATGTTGGTGTAAAAGAGCCCTAGAAAAAGTTACTAGTTGAATTTTAAAATAGCACAATATTATTAAAGGTTGTTGTTACTCAAAAGGAGACGGAGATGAAACCGATGTTGTGTGAGATTCTGACCCAACAATGCATAAATAGGAATGAATGATACAAATTTTGTTCGATGAATCCTATTTACAGGAGGGAAAGAGGAGTTTTCTGGAACACTGTGAACTACGATGTATGATCTTCTCTGAAATTTAATATCAAACAACCATGAACAATGCAAATTCCCTATTCGTTCTCTTTCAATACTTGAATGCCAATATTTTTGAATAAAAAGTTGCTTAAAAAAAATGTCTTTAATTTTTATTAGAAACCAAGCAATAGGGATGGAACTAAGAAAAAGTAAGAAACCAACAAAAAAGAAATACACAACAAACACCCAAATTGATCTTTCAATGAAGACAAAAACAACAAACTGACAAGACCAGTCTCTTCAAATGCACATGGGTAAGAATTTTCCAAGTAATAAGCAATTGAAAAGGACAATTAATCCCATCTTTTAATCCAATCAAAGGCTCCCGACCAAACAAGCACTCGGATTTTAGAATCGGAGATTATGCCCTTGTTAAGAAAAGGTCAAGAGGTAAAAATTGAGAAAAAATGATCAAGAAGAGCTTTCGATTTTCGAAAACTAATCATTCGCAAGATTTGAAGTCAAGAAACATTCAATCACTAGCCAGAAATGTTCTTCCTAGACACACAAGCACATATGGGCATCTGAGGACACAAAAGACTTAATCCAAAATTTTACAAGTGAGTTTGCATGCTGGTAGTGGAGTACAGTGCAAGAATTAAGGTTCTTGCAGGCTAGACACAGGCAAGGTGCGAGAAGTTCACACTGAACTGAATAATAGGGTGTGAACCTCAGTTATTCTTGGCCACAAAAAGGTGCAGTGTGAGAAGGTTTGTAATCAAGCAATTTTTGGAAAAAAGACAAAACCTCTGAGGAAACTTCTGGATCCAGGGAGTCTGTAAGGGTATCCTCGAGACTCAGAGATTGATGGGAATGAGAAAGGGTAGGTCAAGAGAAAATGGCCAAGAAAAAACCACTAAAATGGGTTGTTTCCCCAGTGGAGTTGCCATTTTTGTTATCAGATAAATCGATAGGTGTAGACACTAACAGATCTCCCTAGATCCACCTAGATCTAGAACAAAAAAGGACAGGACACAACTCTTTCCCTAAGTTTCAATCATTGAATCTACTACTAAGGAGGAATGAGTGACATACATTTATATCGCTTCCTTAGATCTTTGTTGTTCCCGCTTTGCTTCGGTGCTCTTGTGAAATCAGGTCTAAGACAACACAAACCAACCAAAGTGAAGATAGAAAAGTGTATTCAATGTCAACCTATGCATATGATCAAGGAGTTATGAAATAAAATAAGAGTGATTTTATGGCAAAGGGACATGTTGTTGTATTATATTAAATGAAAGTATAAGATACAACCGAATCACCTTGATGTCGCAAGCTTCCTTTCAGTGACCCTTGGTTCCAACACACACACTTGCTTTTTATTTGCATGAAGAAGATCCAATGCAACTTGATAGATCAGATAGAGTCTTCAAGCTCTTGTCCAAGAAGATTTCTTCACACAATCCCTTCACCAATTCTTCATTCAATCTTGCTTAACCTTTTCCATGAGAAACCTATCAATATATAGGAGAAAGAGGGATGGTTACATGGATGAGGGTGATCCCACCAAATCTGATAAGTCAGTAGGATGCCAACCATGCGAGTGCCAACTCATTTTCTAGAATATTCTCTTCTAGAACCTTCGTGACCTCTTCTCTTTTCCAAGCTTAAAAATAGTTTCGCACCCTACCTATAGAGTAGACTGCAAACAATTCACACCCTAAGTGTGGGTGGCCTGCAAGAATGAGGGATTTTCGCACCCTATAACATGGGTAGCCTGCGAACTCATCTTAAAAATGTGTTTTTTGGAAGAAGACAATAGTCACTTTTCTCAGGCAAAAAGTCCTTGTGGGAGCCTGAATACATCACTTATAGAGACATCACCAGAGTGACCAAAATCATGTGTAACACCATTGGGAACTAACTTTAATACAATCCTAAGACTCTCTCGCCTACCTCTTCTTAACTATACGTATAATGTTATTTCCTACAAGTGGGGCCATATTTTAACCATCTTGTCATACTAATGTGTGAAATTTATCTCTACACTTGGAAAACTGTAAATCTTAGGATATTGGGAGAATTGATTGGTTCCCTATATCTTTGATTGTGAGGTGTCACAATAGTTAGGAGTGGGGGAGGGGTTTCCTGAGATGACAAATGATAAACATTGCCATCTATATTACAATCCATGAGAAGAGGAAGTAGAATCTCTGTAAAAAATTATGTCATACTGTTTCTACAATGTCCCGGGCTATTATATCAATAGTTGTTTGTATTGGTATGCTAAATTCTATATTGTTGACATCACTGTGTGTGTTATAAGACTATTGTGCATTTTTATTTTAATATAATGGAAGACTACTTAACTGCTTCCTTGTGACAATTATAGATCAATAACAAACTGCTAAATTCTCACTATCGTCTGTATTACAAGCCTATGAAAAGAGGAACAAGTTGTTTTATATTGTTACAGATCGATGACAAAGAAATCGAAAATGGATAATCCTATTCATACTCATCCTATTTATGCTCCATGCTCCTGTTCACCATGCTTGCTAGAAATTGTCCAAGCTGAGTGCTATGGGTGAACGTCCATTTATGATGGGATAATTTCCACTTACACAAGAGGACCAGATGGAGTGCTATCTGAAGGACCAAATGGAGTGCCATCTAGAAGACCAGATGAAGTTCCATATGGAGGATCAGGTGAGGTATGTATATATTGTAAATGATCATGATTGTATACAGGTATGATCGCTCGAATTAATTACACCTGTTGCAATGGTAAATTAGATGAATTGAATGGTATATTTTTCAAAATCCATGTTGGTAATCGAATTAAAATTTTAAATGCATTTTATGATCAAATGTCCAAGTTGAATACTTGGACATTGATATAATTCTTACATGATTTTGTTTGCCTCCAAAGTACACACCATTCAAATTCAAACCCAGCGCAATTATGGTCACACATGGCGATTGTGTATGATGAATTCACTCATGATTGACAATTGCATTAAAAACCGGATACTCTACCCCAATTGCTCATTTATCTCATCCTCTATTTGATGTGTCGTTCTCACCGTCTACCCAATTTATTTCTCCTACTCATTCCTCGCTCTGTAACCATGTCCAACTTCTATGAACCATCCTCCTACACTGAGCTACTGGTCATTCCAGAATTCGCATTGTGTAGAGATATCTTCCTCCGCGCCGGGTGGGGACCATTCCTGGCCAGTCTACAGGGCCATGATGATGGTGTCTCTCTCCATTTCTCTCTTGGGTTCTATGGGATATTGGACCATGTAGGGTCTCTAGTCTTCGTGGTCTATGAGGAATCTATTACCTCGGCCACAAAATTTCCACGGGTTGGGGATCAGTGGTTCAAACACCAGCAATTGCCACGTCCAAGATATAACAAAGTGTTCAAGCCTTAATTTTAAAATGTCTCAAGAGCCAAAGGGTATTAAAAGGAATGGATCAAAGACAAATTGATTAACCCCCTGATCATAATTACCGGGCTCATCACTTGTGAAGATAGGTACTCCGTTTTTAAAGCCTGTCATTTTCTTCTGTTATCCCATTTTCAATTCAAAAAACCTCTGAATTTTCCTTTCTACTTCCTGAAAAGCCTTGAGAAAATGTCTTCCCAGGTCCATAAAAATTTATCTAACCCTCCCAACAGTGTATTTCACCATGGCCTTATTAAATTTCTTGTTATATCAAAATTGACAAAACAGAGTAAGACATGGGACTATTTCCTCTACCAATTCTCAAATCCCCATCTCACAGTTAAGAAAAGTAAGAGATCGGTCGATTTAGGGGTTGTCACAACACCTAAACTTCAGTCTCCAAAAACTCCAAACCCTCCGGTTCAAACTATCTCCCTGCTTGATAAAAAGGCCAAGAAAATTATTGATTCCCCTGCAACCTTATCTAGTAAGAAAATTAAAAAGCCTGTTGATAATTCCCCATTGTTTTTAAAACCTATTGATTCTAAACCTAAGAAGTTGCAAGATGCATTCCATCAATATTTTTCTTCAGTTCCTACAAAGAGAAGAGGAGCTAATCGATTCAAGGGGAAATCCTTTCGAAAAAGAACCCGAGGTATGAGTGGAAAGCCCAATATAAAACCTCCAAGCAGTTCAGATCCTATTCAATTGTCTTCCAATCATGAGAACCCCCGTAAAAGACTAAGAGAAATTTCTGCAGAGGAGTCTAAGCCCAATAAAGAGATCAAATATGAACCTATTACACCAAGTCTCCCTCAAAAAAACACTGTTACTCCTTCCTCGCAGATACCTCATCGTCTTCTAAAGTTGATATACATCCTATATCTATCAAGGAGCCCAATCCTTCTTCTCTTGAGCCATCTGATGACACCCCAACTATTGAGAAATTGCAACAAGAAAATTCTCAGTTGCTTCAACAATTGGCAGAACGATAAACTATGGATAGGCATTTGCATCATGAAAATGTTGTCCTACAAGCAAAATTAAACTTCAGCAATTGGTTGATTAGATTACCACCACCAATCACAGTCTTTGGATGCAATTGAAACATCACAAAATGCCTAAGACAAAGTCCCTAGGGCATGAGGGAGAAGCTTCTAAGGCCAATCCACCCCCTCCTTCATGAGTATAGTTATGTCGGGTGAACCATTTTTATTTGCAGAGGGACCTGCAAATCCTTAGGCATGGGAGAAATGTTGGTTTGGTGTTTTAACTATTTTTCCAATGGACAAATCCTTTTTGCATATGACAATTATATATTCGATGCTCTTATTTCACCATTTTTGAAGGTATTATTAAGATTTATGCATCAATTCACCATGGAATCGCACAAGGTATGTATAATCATCGTTTTGCAATGGTTTTATGATTAATTCATCTTCAATTGATTGATTATGATGATCTAAAGTTCTTTTTTTCTTGCAACAGGTCGAAATCACGATCTGGTCTTCCATCCAGTCCCTCGTCCAGACCTTCGTCCGACACTCGATCCAACACTCCATTCGGCACTTGATTCGACACTCGGTGCACAAAGGAGCTGGTGGTTAGCACATATTCGATATTTGATGGACGAATCAGGGACATAGGTTATATGCCCACTTGTGCCCTCCAATTTTGGAGCTCGACGCATTTATAATTGGGTAGTTGCAGCGGCCACTAAGTGGAGTGCACGAGACTGTTAAGAAAATATGTCTTCTTTTAAAATGAATTTAATGCAATTACTATTTTTATAGAGTGTCAACCCTTCCAATGGTCGACCTCTCAGACTCTGTAATAATCTATAAATACCATTGTCTATGCCACGAAGAATACATGAATTTTATTTTATACGCATACATTATCTCCATTTTGTTGTATACTTTGTTTTAATAATCAATGCCAATGTTGCGTTAACTTAGTGACTGCGTTTTCCTGTTGAAGTATTTCCACGACCTTCTGGGGCGCCCACTAGTGGTCTGGATGATTTTTTATATCAATATATATTCACATCTGTATAATCACCTTTCATACTTCTTCAATTTCAAAGTTGCTTGTTTAAATTTCATTCATTGTGTATGTCTTTTTAATTTCAGATTGCTTGTTTAATTCACCTCCCTATATATCTTCTCTAATTTGTAGATCATTTTCTGAATTTTGTGTGTCACAGAGTATGTGCAGACGTCCATGGTTTCTTGTTTATATTTAGACTCCTAACATTTTGTTTGCAGGTTGTAGTTTACTTGTGTAGAAGTTGTTTAATTATGCTGTCATGTCTTTTCCTCTCTAGCTGTAAATCACTCTGCAGAGTACTAATTAAGATAGTGTTTATTTATTAAGTTGTAATTTCAAATACTCTCTGTAGGTTTTCTTTATTTTCTAATTTTTCTTTTAGCATCAGCATGATAGGATAGAAGTGGATTTCGAGTTATGATTTCCAGTAGCATCTTAGTTGATTTTGAGTATGATCTTCAATGGTAACTTAGTTAATTTTAGGTTATGATTTTTAATGAGATCCCAGTTATGAAGTTGAATTATGATTTCTAATTAGCATTAGTTATGATTTTGTATATTTTCACAAGAGTATTTTCATTGTTATCTTAGTTATGAATTTGAATTAGGATTTCTGATTAAGTGTTAATTCTAAGTTTGTAGATTTGCTTGAATTAGTAATTTTGAACAAAGTATTTTCCAGTATTAGTGTGATAGAGTGAATGATTGATGTTGAATCTCTTCTGCACAATGTTTAAAGATCATATGGATTCCAAGAACATTTAGTGTTTCTTTTATGATGGAAAAACTGTTTATAGACTGCCTTATCCATACTTTACATTTCTCTGTAGAGGTTAGCATTGAGTTAATTCCACTTGAACTGTCATTAGTAGTTATATGCCATCGTGATGTCATTCACCATCGAAGACACAATCATCACATTTGAATACTGACACAACACTGTTGCTTTTAGTTAGGCAGATTAGTGTTTACTCTCTGCAAGATAGAAATAATTGTGAGTTTTTACTTTACGAATAGATTTCACTTGTAAAGATAGTTTTGACAGATTATTTGCTTACTTACATACTTGCTTGTTCATTCAGAGGTAGATTAAATAAATAGATCAAATAGCTCAAAAACATATTACTTGTTCAAATATAGATTGAATAGATAGATAAATAGATTCCTTGTTATTTGCTTATTTAGAGATTAATTAAACAATTCATAGTCCTAGATTGTTTAAAGCTACTTAGATCAAATAGTTCTAGAATTGCTTGAAGATCATTAGTTAAAGGTTGCTTTATATATCTTAGAATCTACTGTTTGAATAGATTTTAAAAATCCATCTCTTTAAAATGTAGAATTGTAAATTGAAAAGAGTGTTGATCCCTAGGGTAAACCATCTCCTTAGCTAGTCAATCCTTCCATTAAATTTTCTTTCTACTTTGGCTCATACTGTGCCACAACTCTAAGTTTACTTACCACGGGTTGACAATTTAATTGAGGGAAATTAGTACATATAGAATACCCATCATATATATATATATATATATATACATTAATGATGTTGTGATATTTGGGTATGAATAATGATGGATTGTATATCCAGGAAAAATCTTATAGCATGGTTGAGAACGATGTTGAGGATTTTGTTGTTGGATATGATAGCCATCCATATGAAGACAAAGGAGGATGGTAAGAGTGTTGACCAAAGAGAATTGGTGAAGGGATCCATGGATCTTCTACAAAATATCAAATGATAATATAGCATCAAGTGATTTGATAACAACCATGCAGTTATGCATTTGGTTCCTTATGTTGCATAAAATGATGAAGGGAATTGAGGTAAGAATTCCCTCAGTTAAAGTTAAATATTTGGATTGATGTTTAAAGGCAAAGAGCCTTGGAGGTACAATTGTTGTTTAATGCTTGAAAGCATTTATATAGCATTAGTGGTATGTTATGTTGGTTAGGAGATCATAACCAAGTCTAGTCATAAGATATATTCTTGCTATAACAATGAATTCCAATAGAAGAATCCATGTGTGAGACCCTGTTGTGGTTGGATATGGAAATGTTATAGTGCCATACAAATGCTTAATGGTATTCCCCTGTATAACAAATGTTTTGATTACAACCTCTTTTCCCACACTGAATAGCACTAAGGGATGATGTTCCTAGTGTTGTGTATGGGTTGAAGAGGAAGGTATCCAAATAATCAAACGTGTAATTGGGAAGGGCTTGGATAWTGTGTTAAGGATTTGGATAGACTTTCCAACTCACATGGTGRAATRCATGACATGGATATGTGGTATTTTGGAGTCAATACAAGGATGCATTGTGTATATGTGGCCATGGGCATTGGTACATTGGTTTTAATTATTAGTAATGTTTGATTGCATTATGAGGAGCTTGGTAAGCTAGATAATGCATGTGCAAGGAATAATAGTTTCATTCTCTTTAATGTGAATGATAATTGGAAGTAATTGAACTTTTAGAGTAATATAATTATGAAATCACTTCACGAACTAATTGCAAATGTTGTAATGAAATGATAATGTGCATAAATACTTACAATTGTTTGGTTGAATTAAAGTTGAGAAAAATTGTAGGAAAAATGGTCTTGGATATGGAAATGGTGTAAGCCCATAAGGACGACCGATGAATATTGATGCAAGATCCAAACGTCTTGAGAAGAAATCTTGTTCTTGGGAAACTTAGTTTCATATATGTAAAAAAAATTTGGAAATTAATAAATAAATTGCTATGATGATATATCATAATGACTACATATGTGTGATACAGATGAGATGATGGTAATTGTTGGGCCCTTTCATTTTGATGAATAGAAGTTGCGCACGTTATATTTCAGCTTCATTTTGGTGAACATAAGTTCCACAAGCTTCTTACGAGCAGGATAACGGAATAAATGGAAGAAACGAAAAGCGGTTGGAAGGACGACGCAACATCAGTTTTGAAGAAAGAATTTGCAACAAGATCAAGAAGAAGGGAGAACTATCAGGCTCTCAATGAGAAAACCTATATTAGATTATATATATATAGGGGATCCATATGATTGTAAGGAGGTTGGGCTGGGATTCTTGTTGTTGCTGGAGTCACCGTTGTTATCATCCATATTGTTATTTTAGCTAAAAGTTTTGGATTCTGAGTTCAGACCTAGACAAAGAATGTAATGGAGTCATGTCATGTTGTAGCGTTGAAAGAGAAAGGTGTTGAGATAAACTTGTATCTCATTAGTATAGAGCATTTTATATTATATTTGGCATGAAAAATTTGTATCCGTAACTCAATTAGATCTTGTATTTTGAGAAGAAACATGTTATATGATAATATAATGGGAGACCCAAATTTTCTTGAAGATAACTTGTTTATTAAGTCTTCTGAATGTATTGAATGGTATATTATCTTTATTTTTGATATGATTAGTTGGTTATATATTTCTTATGAATATCCTCACAACTCTATTGTCTTCATTCTCGGTTAGGAAACGTTCAGATCTGCTACAGGTTTAAACTAGCTTGTGCAAGACTGATATGACTCTTGATACTTTAGATATTTGTCTAAGTATTCTCCTTACCATTCCCTCTCTTTCTCTTCTTGGCTATGCTTCAGGTGAGAGTTCTTCCCTCTCGGGAAGATGAAAATGGCAGTTCTTTAGACTACTTTGGTACATTTTGTTGGAAATTGTAAGAGGACCCTAGTCTGATCACTTCTACGCCAACAAAATGGTTATGTTGTCGGGACCTGTGTTTTAAAAGGGAACCTGTAAGGATAATTCTTCCATGGATCTATAGATCTAATATTCACTAGTGGTGGGAACGAAATTGTGATGCATTTATATGGAAGGAAGCGGAGTTGCGAGGTAAAAGCGTGAAAGATACAAGAGATTCTATCTTTTATTCAGAAAGATCAAGTGACCAGTATGTGATATTCTGGGTAAAATTCCTGGAAGAACTATTCCATTGGATAGATCGGCTACAAGAAGCTCCAGATTTCCAAGAACAAATCAAGAATAATAGTACTTGGGATATAGAAAATATCACAACACTTCATTAGTTGGATCACCAAATTAAGAGAGTAGTCGATTTCTAGGTTAATACGACTCTGGAGGGATATATCATTGAATTCGCAAATGAGAATCACCAATCTTTTTCACGGGCAAAAGAAATTTTCAAGAAAGGTGCACGCAGAAGACTGTTGAGGGAAATTCCCTTGTGGATCAAAGTATCCTTGATGGAGGAGGGGATGATAACTATTCCCTTGACTGAGATGATAGCCTAACACCTACACTTGGGTAAGGGTGATCTTGGGGTGGGATCATGAACTAAGAAGGGGAAAGGGTTCTTTGAAAAATGGGGGAGGATCAAGAAAAGAGAACAAGAAACAAGCGATCCTTAAGGAGAGTCACCATAGTTGAGAAGTCATGGCATGGAAAGATAAAAAAGAAACAGAGAAGCCCGAGGTGTTGCAGAAAGAAATCAGATCAAGAGGAATAGATGAAAGAAAGAAGGAAGAGTTGAGGAAGGTAAGAAGACAAGAAAGAATGGCCAGTCTAAGACTACAATAGAGAGAAGCGCAAAGAGGAAGAAGTACCCAAGTAGGTGGATGAGAAGAAGAGCGTGCAGAAGCAAGGGAAGACGAAGTAGGTCTGGACCTTGCAAGAGACCAAGATGATTCAACCCAGATATTAGGAAACATCGAGAATAAGGAAGAGAAGGTTGCTCCAAAGAAAGAAAATGAGACCCCCAAATCAAAGAAACATGCCCAGAAGTCAGTGGAACCAGCCCTGAATCACCTGTCCCCTAGGTGTCCTCTATAACCGTGGTAAATTATACACCACCTACTTATGCTATTTCTATTCCACTACATCCAGTTAGTCAGCCACAGTTTGTAAGTGTAAATTTTGGGAGGATATTGGGATCCCCAGGAATATCACAACTAGGACCGTTAGGTTTTATTTTAATAGGAATAGTGAGACCCACAATGGCTGGAAATATGGGAGGATCGATCACCCGATACCTATAATTTTGGGGTAAAGGGGATGAGGATGTAGAGCAACAATGGTTCTTATGTGAATCCATCTAGATATCTAGAGGGAATCTCGATGCAAACAAGTTAGTAGATTTTTAGACTACCTTGAGGGGTCATGCTCTCAAATGGTACATGAAGGCCATTGAAACAAGGGTGCAAGGAAAAGTGTTCACCCTTGGCCAATTTCGTTTAAATTTCATCGCCAAATTCAAACTAACTCAGTCAGAGAAACAATCTCTCTCTGAGTTGTGGGAGATTCAACAAAGGGAAGGAGAATCTTCCTGGGAGTACAGTCATAAATTTAAATATTCTATTGGGAGGTTAGCGCATCCAATTCACGAAGATCACCAGAGGGAATGGTACATCCAAGGATTACTACCTCTGATGGGAATTACTTTAACACAACATCGAATAGCCACATTAACAAATTCCTTGGAGTGGTTGATGAGATCAAAGCCATTGTAGGATATCTAGGAAGTTTGAGGGTGACCAGGCCTCTAGTAGATGCAAACTTGTCACAACTTCAGGGACAAATATCAATGCTAACAGAGAAGATTCAAGAATTGACCATACCAAGACTAGGGTGACCTCAGGTCTGGTGCACAGGATGCTACACAGAATGGCATATGGAAAATGAGTGTCCATGCATGAGGGGAATGGGACCTCTTCACAATACGAAGGGACCCTCTCCAGGGCCAACGGGAGGAGTTGAGAAAGTATCTGTGGCTCCACCATTCCATACACCAGGGTATACCATACCTTCCCAGGAACTCAAACATCTCATCCAATTGAGTATTGTGAGATTTTTCAGACACATGGGCATGCACCGAGGCAGTGTCCTATTATGCAGAAGTACATGACTATGCCCAATACAATACATTTTTATTTTTGCGCATCTAAGACACATGCTACAAATAAATGTAGAGCGCTGGAGTCACTTGCTGACAAATTAGACTGGACAACATTAAGAATAAATGAAACCCCCCAAGGACCTGGAAGAGGATAGGGAGGTGGGGTTGGAGGTGGATTCATAGGAGGAAGAAATGGAGGAAGATGGTTGAGCCGATGTTACAACTGCAATGAACAAGGTCACTTGGCCAGAGACTGCCCTCACCTAAGACGACCATGGTGCTCTCACTGTAGGAATAATGGGCACGAAACTGAAGAATTCCTAGAACTAATCATGAAATGGGAAGATCAGGTTCGTCAACGAGAGAGATAATCTCATAAGCTTAGAACTAAAAATGGGAATCAAGGGACAACTACCTAATATTAACATAGTTACTGATGGAGGAGAAAAATTGGGATAGATGCAGATCATCAACCCAAGATTTAGAAAGTTGTTCCCAAGGATGACAGGTATGACCCTGTGAAACAAAAGTTGTTTTTCAAAGATGCAATAGAAATATTTAAGAGCATACCCACTCCAGAGATAATGGAGAATCCCCCTAAAGGCACCTCTCAACCTAACCTTGCGCAAGCCCCTACCTCACCACTGACATCTAGAAACTCTGCAATTTCAAAGAGACACCCTGAGCAGTCTCAAAGTGTAATCAATCTATGGTTTCAATTGTTCTTTGATATCCTAGGTGTTATCGGACTAATCGGTAGGTGCGGACACTAACATATCTCCTTAGATCCACCCGGATCTAGAACAAAACAGGATAGGACATGACTCTTTCCCTAAGTTTTGACCATTGAATCAACTAGTAGGAAGGAACAAGTAACATACCTTAGTATCACTTCCTAGGGTCTCTGTTGCTCCCGCTTCACTTCGGTGCTCTCGTGAGGTCAAGACCAAGACAACACAAACCAACCAAAGTGAAGATAGCAAAATATATTCAACTGTCAACTTAT